>VHIG01000046.1:0-42307 GCA_008121275.1 Drosophila lowei | reverse complement strand
CTATTCAATAATCGGCTAACTTTAAATTCTCACTACACTGCCCAATTCAATAACTGATCAACAATTGACCACTGTGCGCCACTGTACCAAAATGTGTACTTGCGCCCCAACGAACCGGCAGGCAAAGAAGAAACGACTACAAAGTTAGATCAATGTCAAGTAGCAATTACTGTTCTTTAGGTGCCGGCTTGTAACTGCATACATATTCAAGTATGTATGTGCCTTGCTTCAACGTATAGCAGTGCACGCAATAGGCTGTATGTGTGTATGCAGCTACCTAAGCGCTCAAGCTAGCTGTAATTGTAATCTGCTTCTACACGAGACCCCGCTTACAGAACAATTAAAGCGCAGAAGTCTCAAAGCCGCGACCACTTGACACTAAAACAATTGTATTGTTTTAAGATTATTCACACACATCGAATTGGAACTAAACATGCCTGCAAGAAATATTAGATGCTCAAAGCAGTTCACACTCACAATTCGATACCGAAGCCGCTGTCGCACTCGCCGTCAGCCAGACTCAGGGTGAAATATTTATTGAGTTCCAGTCGTTTTATTTCGTATATCTCTTAAATCTAGTGATCATAATTCAGATCGTTTTGGCTCGATACTATTGATACTATCGATTGCGCTTCTTTATATGTACATAATGTAACGCGCCAACTAAAATTAATTCACATTTTTTAGTAATATTTACATATTAATTCAAATATTCAAATTGTTAACCTTTATAAAGTAGACAATCTATATTCTATTAAGGGGCGTCAACCAGATGTCATTACTCGAAAACTTCCTAACAGAATGTTCATGACATTAGCAAGAAAAGATATTACCACAATGTCTTATCTTGAGATGGCAGCACAAGGAAGAAGAGTTGTACAAAGCTAGTACAACAGATTCAGGTACAAATAAAGATCAAAATCGAAATCGTCTCAATCAAATCGAAGAATGTTGGAAACTATTATCCAATTATAATACTACTAACTATCACAATCAAACTCAAAATTCATTTGGAACAGGTCAGACTAATCGAACAAATCAAAATCAAAATTCCCAAAATCCTGGATTATACAATGAGTTCAAAATTCCTTGAATCAAGGCAGGGCTCAGAATCCATTCAATCAGCAAATATCTCAAAACCAAGCTAGTGGGATGGAGCCAACCAACCTACTAAAGAGTGACCCAACCAAACGAAGATGGACGTAAATTTTCATCAAGTCGCCTCAGAAAGAACCGAGGGGAGGGACCTATATAAACATTACCATTAATAAAAAGAATGATAAGGTGTATCGCTGACTCAGGATCATCGATCAACATCATGAAAAGAAAAATTATACAGATTCGAGAGATAAAAGACGATAACCTTACAGTCCATACTATCCAATGGACCTGTCCGTTTTAACTAAAAGTATAATGAGGAATGCGGAACAAAACATGTCCGTCCGAACAAAAGTTCTACATACATAACTTTTCGAAAATTATGATATTTTATTAGGAAGAGAATGCTTGATGGCAAGTAAAGCCGTCATCGATTACAGAAATGACACTGTAACACTAGGAGCCAGGTCGTACCCAATCATTCAGAGTGGAGGAAGCTGTTGACCAGCAAGACCGCACAGAAGTGCACTGATCCCTCTACAAAAAGAAGAGAAGATCGCACATAAGTGCCTTGACCCATCTCAGAGGAGATCAATACTTCGCTTCCGCTCTATACAGTGAATTAAGGGAATATAATCAATTAAGATTAGAACATTTAAACGACGAAGAGAGGGGAAGAGTTAAAGAAGGTCTTCTATGAGTTTAAGGATGTGCAGTACACAGAGAAGGTGACAATTTGCTTTCACAGAGTACAATCAAGCACGAAATCAAAACTCAACATGATTGGTCTACAGACGACCATACAAATATGCCCAGATACATGATCAGGAGGTAAACCAGCAAATCAAAAGATATGATCAGGCAGGAATAATTCCGAAAGTCGAATTCTCCTTATATCTATGATTCCTTAGATGCTTCAGGAAAGCAAAAAAATCGAATGGTAGTAGACTATAGAAGTCTAAAAAATGAAGAATAACAGTTAAGGACAAATCCCAACTCCAATGGATGAAATCCTAGACAAATAGGTAAATGTGTCAATTTTTCGACAATCGATTTATGAAAAAGGTTTCCATCAAATACCCATGGAACCTAGCTCATACCCTAAACTGGTTTCCACTAAGCATGGACATTACGGAGAACCACTGCCCCCGCTACCTTCCAAAGATGTATGAACAATCTGCTAGAAGATTTAATCTTCAAAGATTGCTTTGTATCTATAGACGACATCATTATATTTTCCACTTCATTGGAAGAACACCTGTTGTCACTAAAAGTATTTGGAAAGTTGAGGACGCCAACTTAAAGCTACAAATGGATAATGTGAATTCATGAAAGGAAACTGAATTCCTACGTCATGTAGTCACTACTGAAGAATAATTACCAAATCCAGGCAAAATCTCTGCCATTGTCAAATTTCCAATACCAGAAACGACTAAACAAATAAAGTCATTCTTAGGTCTGTGCGGGTTCTACAGGAAATTCATTCCCTAATTTTGCAAACATAGCAAAACCCATGACCTCAAACTAAAAAGAAAGGAGCTGTCATAGACCCCAAGGAAAAGAAAATTACGTCAAGGCATTTGAGACTAAAAGTACTCATCACCTCAAACCCTATCCTTGCATTTCCAACTTTTTGACAAAATTCACAGTAACAGCCGACGCTAGTAACGGTTTGTCAAAGGATCACAAACCAATCTGCTACGCTAGCAGAACCCTAAAATGAACATGAAATAAACTATTCAGTCATCGAAAAATAACTATTAGCGATCGTATTGGCCCAGTATTTCCGTTCATACCTATTCGGTAGAACATTCAAGATACAAAGCGATCATAAACCCTTGGTTTGGTTGAACAACCTCCAGGAACCTAATATGAAGCTACAAAGATGGAAAATCAAACTGAATTTTGATTTTAAAATCAGATATCTACCAGGCAAAGAAAATCATGTAGCTGATGCTCTATCAAGGGTAAAGATTAATAAAATCTCCTTGGAGAAGCTTCTAATAGTGCTGTTGGAACCATACATAGCGCACAGGAAGACAACCTAAACCACATTGCTATCACCGAAATACCAATTCACTATTACAATCGACAAATTAAGCTAATAAAAGTCGAGATAAGGTAAAGGGAAACCAGCCGCCATTTTCACAAACTAATCATTAAAATCATATATAAAGACATGACTAACACCTTAGCTAAGACATAATAAATGAATATTTATGCGAAAAGAGTCATTATATTTCCATAATGAAATGGGTTTTCCCTCATTCCAACAATTTAGAATTTAGAAATGTTTTATCCCCAATCAGCTGACTAATTAAGTGGTAAATAAAACTTTTAGACATTCAAAATTATGCAGAATTCAAAGCAATCAAATTGAAAAATCATAAAGGATGCCGCTAAATTGCCGGGATTGCTAAAACAGTCAATTGGTTTAGGTCAAAGGCAGACCCCACTTAATAGGCGGGGAATGGCGAAAGGCGATTTTTTGAAATATGTTTGTAACAGCTTAAACCAATCACAGAAGTCTGGATACAAAATTTCGTTGCATAGACATAGTCTTTGACACAGATAAGCGGCATAGGGACGGACTGACGTACGGACGGACATCGAATCGGCTATTGTTCTGATCAAGAACATTGCCCCGTTGGAAGGTCAGGCTTTCTTCCTGAAGGGAGCAGACATCCATTTTTCCACAATCCTCTTGATACCCCTCTTGCTCATTTTGAGGATCCGGGTATAAATGGTTCCATCTTTTCCTAGGATGACGCAAAAATGCGCCATCATGCCAGTTTTAACGGTGGGCAAAACCACTTGAAATGAAAGCCGACAAAGATTCATGTTTTATGTGCGCAGCCGCTTGCAAGCTTCTGCAGAATCAGCGAATACGCCGTACTCCATTTCTAGAAATCCTGCATCAAGCAAAAATGGCCATCTGACGTGAAAGATTTCATAAAACAGTCGAATGCAAATTAAGGGGCTATCTGAGCGAGGATTTAGCGTGAAGCAGATCAGATTCACGGGACTTTCTGTAATTCTTTTATGCGGATAATCATAAAATCAAACATTCCACAAATAGGACTGAATTTCATCATATTCAAAATGCAGGCTCCCTGATTATGACATGAAAATAAAATAAAATTGAATAAAATCCACTCCCACAAAATAAAACAAGGTGAGCGAGGGGGATGAATTTCCCAATCAGTACCACCTAGAAATAAGCTGTCACCTTTAGTATGAGGATCTAAAGGTAACATACCCTTTCAAAAGACGGGCATTTTTTGCTCCTACAGACGAAAAAGCGTTATGAAGATGATTCGAATTTGGGACGTAGGAAAATAAAACTCATTATAAATGCCAAAATTCTGTAGATAAATCCCGAACGACTTCCAAATGAAAACCTTTGGTGCTAAAGCATACGAAGACAGCGATGTAACATTTGATAGGTGGCCTGCTTCTGACTTCCGTTGTGATAAAAGGGTCCGCAAAATCAACGCCCGTTGTGTGGAATGCTGGATTAGTCCTTACGCAATCCGCAGGCAAATTTTCAAAACTATGATCCCTCAGCACTGGCTTCAAACGAAAGCCTCTTGCCATGGCTGCTAAATGGTTATATATATAGCGCTACTAAAGGTAATAATGGTGTAATAGGTTCAAATAAGCTGCAATTAAGATTAATTATTTATATAAAAAATTTCGTGATGAAAGATGATTAATGACTACGGTCGGCTAATGATGTCCTTTATTGTGAGGATCAATCTTCGTCGTAGTTACAATTCAGTATTTTGGAAGCGGCCTCAATTCGAATGTTTTCAACTATCCAAAATGGAAAACAAGTGGACATCGTGCTTTTGGCATCTTTAAAAATGCACTGCTTTAACCGAGGGGCCCTTATCTCTTCCGAAAATTGTTGTCGATAGCCATTTGAGCAAATGAGCAAATGCGAACCATTTTGATTGGTCGATTACAGTAAGTTGACCCTTCGGTCGAGGCATGAACCTTTAATGTCGCTTCGAATGTAAAATTTTGATATGGAAGACGTTCTGCAGGTTATCGACATTACGATGAAGAAATTGCAACGATGAAATCCCTTTCATTTGGTCGATGAGGGTGGCTGAAAACGTTCTAAAACATCAGTCGGTCAGATTTACAGGCGATATGCCCTCTGAGCTCTAGTTTTAGAATGGTAGTTCCTTCAAAGGCTGCATCCATTAGTTTATGATGGATCCAAAACAAACCGATTCAGCCGGATTTAACTTTAATGTTAATGCCAGGTCATTCCAATAGTGAGCTCCTGAATCCGCTGAACTCGATTATGAAACAAATATATTAAAATTCCATGGCCATGGCCATGATTCAGTCAGGCAATAACTATGGAAGAATCCGACCAAACTATTTGGCATGGGGCTGATAATCCTTAACTTTAGTGGACACTGTTCGGCTAATGCGGCGGGCAGCGATGAAGAAATGGGGATAGTCATGAACTTTTCAAATCGAAACTTCATTTAGGTACATAAGAGATGACTTTGCATCGTGCCAAAAGCCCATCGACCGTTTTATACACAGGCGCCATATGCTGCCTGGCCCGTCACGGTACACGCGTGCATAAATACAGTGATGCTGGCTTTATGCCGAAGCGCCGAAAGAAGATTTTGGGGTTCTCGACCATCGACAACTGCAGTCAGCTCGGTAGTCGTATCGGGGCGATGGGGCAGGCTATTCGTCCCAAGGTGACGACTTTAGGCTTTTCGTTCTACGACCGGCTGCATAAATATTGCTTTGCCAGATGGGAGAATGGGTTAGGTTTTCGTAAAACGAACTTCAATTTTCTGTAGACCGGCAGTTGAAATTTCACCACCCGATGGGGCCTCAAGCTTAATAAACGTAGAATGGTCGGCCGTAGTTGGATCCCAAACTAGCCCAATGGACACGGGTAATTACGGTCGAGGTTAGAAAGGTTCTTTTCACTGCACTGACTCCGAGTATTTTCTTCAAAACGTCCGTCTGGGATCGCGAACACCATTTAAAGATGGGCACAAGCCATCGCCTTCCGCTAGCTCCTTTGCCTGCTGACGAATCTTTTCTCACCACATCAATGCAGTTGCCGCTGTTAGCTTATGTCAATCATCGACATAGCAATCTCTTCGAACAATATCAGCGCCAAGCGGAAAACCTCGGACGGTTCATCATTTTTTGTTGATGCATAGCACGAATTGCTAAAGTTTATTCGCTTCATTTAGGTTCCGTAGCGTAGCAGTCTCGGTTTGTGTTCATCTGAATCTCCGCTCCCAATGCTCATTTACTAGCATCGGATGTTACCGTGAACATCTTGCAAAGTCTGGGATGGGAAACGCTGTGGAGGTGATGAGTGTTTTAGGTCTCAAACGCCCTCGACGACTTTAAAAAGGGGTCTATGACAGCAGAGTTATCAGAATTTTAAGGTTGAATAGTGGGTCAGCCAATTAGCGCATCATTCCGGTGATTTCCAGAACCCGTTTTGGCAGACCATAACAATGACGTAATTTGGTGGTTGTACTATCCTGCTTGTGGACGCAATGGTGATGGCAAGAGATACTGCCTGATTTGGTACTGACTGCCGTGAAGTGACGACATGACCTCTAATCACGATAACATCTTCCTCTTTATCTATTTGATTTGGGTTGTAATCTCCATCGACTTCCCAAAACCGCCTTAGTGCACAAATAAACAAGCCCAATGAAGTGGAAAATATCTTCAACAGCTGCTAGCGCCGCACGGGTTTTCTCAGAGTTTTTAAGATTCCTGACACTATCCAGCCAATTTTCGTCTTCTTTGAATGTTGGCAAAATGGTCTGACAGCCGAATCTGTCCGACGCACATTAATTCCCGAAGAACAAACCAGCACCTATCAACAGATCGACACGCAGTTTGGGGCTTGGAGAAATAAGGATCCATGGTTTTAGATTATTTGGATTGGCCAACCTTTGCGTCTAGGCCGGAAAGGCTGCATTTACCTAGTTTGTTGAGGCAGTGATAATTGCGGAGAGGAAACCGCGATAGCTTTCGTCTTGAGATTGCAGGACGATGTCTACAGTCTTGTGGACGGTAGAATTGACTCTCCAATACCGGCGATTTGAACGTGAGACGGGTGAGGATCTAACTGCAGCTGATTGGCGAGTCTCGATGTTATAAAGTTAACCTGAGAAAAGGAATCTAAATTGGCACGACATGAATAAGCGATCCATAAACCTCATATAAGACCTTCGGTTAGCTAGCACGTTTGGCTAGGCAGAGATTTTCACGTTCGAGGGGGAGGGCTACGAAACATGTTGCTTTTAATTCACTGCACTCGCAGGATCATGCTGGGTATTGATTCAGTGCTCGGCGGCACTTAGCATCAGCGCCCGACTGCATGTGGATCGGTGTACGTGTGGTCTGCTTGAATTTCTACATGCCCCCACCTAAAAATGATTGGGTACGACCTGGTTCAGTGTTACAGGCGGTTTAAGTAATCGATGGCGGCTTTACTTCAAGAACAAGCATTCTATCTTCCTAAAAAAAATATCTAGAAATTCCTGGCATCGGGATATGCTTCGACGGACATTTTTGTTACTTGCATGTGGAGTCATTATGATCGTTTGGAGTTAAACGGACAGGTTTATTTTCTCCCATGGACTGTAATTGTTACCATAGCCGATCCCAAATTTTCAGAATCCGACATCTCGCTTTTCAAGAATGAGGCCATGATGGACCCCGAAGGCAATCAGCGATACACCTTCTCTTCCCATTTCTGGTAATGTTTATATAGGGTCCCTTTCGTGCCTGAGGTTGAAGATCAACCAAATTTCCGAAATCCATCCTGCGGGGTCGCCAAGGTCTGGAAGTGCCTCCTTTAGTAGGTTGGTTTTGTCGCTGAGCGCCCACAAGCCAGGTTTTGAGATATTTCCACCCCTTCAATGGATTCTGAGCCTTGGCATTATTCAAGGAAATTTGAACTTTATTGTCGAATCACCCAATTTCAATATTTTGAACGATTTGTTGATTAATTCTCCCTCCAGATGAATTCCAAGTTTGGGATCGTATCCAGCGCAGCACCATCTATACATCCACGAAGATAGTTTCCCAAACATTTTTCCATTTGATTGGTATGCGATGAATTTCTTGATTGATCTTTATTTGTACATCGCATCTGTTGAATTCTGGCCAATCCATGGTTCCCTCCGTGCCGCGGAAGCGCAAATCGGGCATTCGGGAACGGAACATTCTATTATAAGCGAACAACGACGAATTCTCCTCGAGGTGTGCCGATAGCCGTTTAAAATGCAACATTAACCGTGCGAGCGTATTTTCAACTTTAGCCGCGACAGCCTTTACCTAATTCTTCACATAAACATTTTCAATAAATGCTTCGGGCATCATGGGCTAAACTTCGGGAAAGACTGCCTTTCAAGGCGCGTTTAGGCAACACATCGAAAGAGTTCTTCATTCGGTCGATTTGATTTTGAACTCGTTGAGTTCTACCTCATCTAACTCGGCAAGTTGTATCATTTGAATATGCGTTGTGCTGGCCCGCGAGTTGGATCGCTGGAAATCGGATCCTTTTGTTGTCGAAGAACTCTTGATATACTCCGCATTGCCGTTCGACGACATTGGTATGAATGAAGGTGCTGTCCAGATGAACCGTCAAAGGCAGGTATTTGTCGGACGACAGCAGTGCCCCCTGTATAATTTCGTATAAACGTGGTGGTAACGCCAAAGGGATTTGTTGATGTGTTTAGATGTGCGGCTGTGCGAGCTGTTCAGTCGTTTTCCGCTTGTATTTTGGTTTCACTGCACTGCCTAAGTTTTTGATTTTGTAATTACTGTTTCAATTGTCGCGACAGAGCGAATAGCCAGCAATGTGCGTGTATGTACGATGTAGTTCACCAAATTGTGCCTAAACGCCGAAAATTTGCTAAAGGCTAATGAATGTCGATCGCGAACGATTATTAATTGACGATGCAACTCAGCGGATCACGTCAGGTCACCAAATTTTTATGTGGAAATAATGTTTTTTAAAAGAAATCCCGACTAATTTTATTTCGAATTAAATAAAACTCATGTCACAAGAAATAAAATTCCGCCCTGTACTTTAATGCTTGTTCCAAAAAACGGAAACTGAAACGCCCGCTACATTGCCGCTTTGAGCCTTCATACCCAGCTTTGGCTCGGCAGACGTCGGTAACAGACATAAGCGGAATAGCCCGAAGAGCGAGCTTGCAGGATGCGTTTAGCTTTGCAAAAAAAGCATCCAAGCTTTAACAAACAAATATTGCAGACATAAGGGGACAAACAAAATAATAAGCGTCGTGGTTTTATGTCTAGCTGCTGATTGGCAAACGGCTAGTCGGCTGGAGTTCTGCTCGAACGGGGTCCATTAATTCTAACAATATATAACCAAAGCTATTAAATCAAACGCAAGCTCTAGATATTCAAAATTCCTGTTACTTGTGTGATGGGGGTATTAAAAGAATCATACAAAACTTAATGTCCAGGGATAGGGGAAAACCGTCAATTGGTTTGGGGAAAATATATTACCCGGACTATCAAAAACTAATCCAAGGCATCATAAACGAATGTCCTTCCTATAATATTGCCAAAACAGAGCATAGAAATGCCAAATGGCATAGAAATTAACTCAAATACTGAACAACAGTTGGCAAAGGCGGTTCGTTCTCCTGATTGGTAACCAACATTTGCATCTGTTCGAATTATACTTTTTTTTGCCACTCCATGTAGAAGCAAAAAGTCGTTTACTGGTTAGAATCAAAAAATTTGATCTGATAAGTGGCAAACGAGATTTGTCAGTACTTTATTTGAACGCAACATTGCAAACATCTTAATTAACAGAATTCAAAATAGAGATCACTTCCAGAAAAAATGGAATATTTCATTGGCCGCCAAAGATTTCATAAAACAGTAAATGAAAAATTTAGAATAATATCTAGCGAGGATAACCCAGAAGATAGATTCACGAAGTTTGAATTAATTCTTTATACTTAGAATCATAAAAAAGGCCAAACATAATACCACAAATATAGGACACCAGCTGATGATATATTCATTTATGCAGGATCACCTGATTATGACACCCACACTTGGGAATAAAATCACTCAATTAAATAAAAACCGCATAGAGTATGAAGTAGATACCCGATTATAAACTGTCACCTCTAGTTAAGTCTTATAAATAACAAATCCATCAAAATCGACGGGCGAAATTAGACAGGTAGACGAAAACATTATGAAGAAAAAGAATAGGGGTAGGAAAAATAACTCATTATAAATCAAAAATTCAAGAAAAGAAGAAATCTAATACAAGCAAATATAATAATTCCAGAGAAACTGAGGAAGTTAATGGAATCGGCGAACTCAACACAGTTAAAATGATCATCTTCCCGTAATTATTTTCGTAATGGCACAGGGCCAAACATAGAAATAAATTATAAAATCCCAAAACGGATATATGATATTCAAAACTGGATCGATTAACATACCTATCAATTACGAATACCATTATCTAACTGTTAATGTAACTAAAACCGAAGAACTATACCAAAAATTTGTTATTGCAAGCCACTAAAATTCAAGGACATAATCCAAAAAAAATATCCTAGCAGACAAATCCACAAAGAGAAACAACGGGCTTAAATAGGACCAAAAGAAATAAAAGAGGCCTAATCAATATAGTGGAACAGCCTACAAATGTCTCTTTGGAACACTAGATCCAGGAAGATAAAGTCGGTTTGGAACAAAAAATAGAAAATTTAGCGAGCCATAGCATTCAAATGAATGAACTAAATTTGGTAATAGATGCAGTAAATAGCGGAATAAACGTCATAAAAAAAAATGAAGAAAAAGACAGGAATAAACAAATAGAAATTTTGATATTTAATCTACAACATTTCACAGAATATATCGAAGATATAGAACTAGGGTATACAATTAACTAAGCTCTTGCATATTTAATCCAAAATTATTAAAAACAAGACTACCTGGAACAAATAAATTCTGGCGAAAATACTAAATATAAAAACCACATGGCTAAAATCCGATACCAACGAAATTCTAATAATTTATGCCATTCCCGAAAGACATTACAAAAAAGTACCAATCTATAAAATCGTTCCGTATCCAGACGAATTAAATAACTTGGTAACAGATATGACATACGACAAGTACTACATAAAAATGAAGAAGCATTTGTTAAAAGAAACTAAATTGAAAACCAATGACAATTGTATAAAAGGAATTTTAATGCAAACTCCCACTAAATGTCCATATTCAAAAAAACTTCAAAACTTTCAAATAAACTTTATTGAACCCAATATACTAATCACATGGAATCTTCCAAAAAACAACGGTTAAACAGAATTTTGTTAACCAAGAAATCATAGCGGAAGGAAATACCATTAAAATCTACAACTGTTCAATCCAATTAAATGAATTTAAATATCAAACACAATGTTAGATTTTTCCCAGAATGTTTTATGTCAACAACAACATAACTAAAATAAAAACCACTGTCGATGTCCAAACTAATTAAATAATCTGCAATACACCAAATATAGTAACCTGGCTACAAATAACTTGTCCACTATTTCATTTGTCATAATTATATTAGTACGTCACATGTAGCTGTTAAATTTAAGAAAACTTCTAAAAGAGTCACGGTTAAATGCTTAACCCTATAATAGGGAAACAGAACCAACCTCAGCCACCGCACTTACACCCCGTCACTATACCCGAGGGTAATCGCCTAGGGACAGTTCGGCAAACGTTGGGGACTGACATATCCATAATTCCCCACATCCCATACACAGTATGTTTGGGGGCAGGCATCCACCCCATCCACACAAGTAACAGGACACCCTCTCGAATTGAAACAGGTTCTTCCCTACACACCACCGCTAGAGCCCCATAATATAAACAATGGTACCCCATTGATTCATCAACATTAAATCACGCCACTCCTTGAACCAATCAGAGCTAGACATAAGACCAGGGTATCACATTCCTAGCTACGTCATGTAATGCAACACCGATCGCCAGCAGCGGATGCCTTTCATCAAAACCGACGCATCCCCAAATATCGATCCAGGCACGTACGCCACCGACACGAAGATGCAGCCGAGGAAAGCCAGAAGTCAAGCTCAAAGAGAAGGGCTCATGAAACTAGCCAGCAGCAGAGATCAGTTCCGTTTGAGACAAGCAGACCCAAAGTCAAGTCGGGGAATTCATTTAAATTTTGACATAAAGATATTTTGGTTTGTAAAATAAGTCTTTTTTAAAAACTTAAAATCGAGTTGCGGAATTTAACTATATATATGTATATATAGATACGAATTGAACAGTATGCAATATAAATAAAATAATTGAATAGTTGGTATATAAAATGACAATATTATGGATATGGGGAATGTTTCCCATATAATACAAATTATAACATGAGCATGATTTGATTATGAATACAGAAGGTATAAATATATATTTTATATACATACAATATATCATCCATATCGTCGTTGGAGACTTGAGCTTCGTCCGCCCCACTGCAAACATTGGTCACCCTTCGAGCGGATCTTCGCCTAAACAAAAGGAGATGTCCACCCCAGCAAGCACCGGCGGATAATTCCTTTCTCCAAGATAAGTACGGATTCCCATCTGCCCATCTCCTGGTCCCATTCGGCTGACATATATAAGTTATCCGATCCAGCCGGATACCCCTCCCTCTGCGTTTGGTTCTCGACCCTACAGCGGGTCAATGAGCTTAAACATTTTCATATGAACCAAATACAGCACAATGCCTCGTCGCGTAATAGAATACGAGAATTGCAGCGTTGACGGAGACACTTGCCCAGACAGCCCAACAACAACTATGGGGCCGTGGAACGTGGAAACTGCCGCTGCTCAACATAACACCGGCGCGTGTGCCATGTCAGCGGATTAATACACCGGCGACTGCGCAGCCGGCGGCCGGGGATTAATATTAAGACTTTCAATTTTATGTAAATTTAGATTCTCTTAGACCTCCAACGAGGAACAATAAATCTCGCTTCGACGAGCAAATAATAAATACTACAATAAACGTCGATTCCACTTAACTGGCGCCCAACGGAATTTTATCCAACGCGAGTAATTATTTAAAAAAATTCGTAAGCTAACGCTTCGGGCTTAACAAAAATAAAAGAAACATAAAGAGTGCTTACCCAACTCGAGTTTCTACTACTAAATTAGCGAGCTAACGCCGCAAGTGTAATAAACAACAAGTGAGGTGAAATAAATAATTAAACCTACATTTAAAGGAGCTGAAGGGCAATCCCTCGCCCCCGGCATCAACATCTACAATGGAAAATAGGCTGAAGGGCAATCCTCGCCTCAAAAAACAAAACAACAAGCTGAAGGGCAATCCCTCGCTGAAGGTGAAAACCACACCCGGAAGAAGCTGAAGGGCAATCCCTCGCTCCCGGCATCAACGTCTACGAAAGGAAAACAGGCTGAAGGGCAATCCCTCGTCTCAAAAATTAAAACCAACAAGCTGAAGGGTGATCCCCGCTTCCCCATCGCCACCCACAAAGGAATTCATAATTAATCGAAGGAAACTAATAATTAGGTCAAATAAAACACGGTATAAGCCGCAGAAAACCATGTAAGTGAGCTCTTTTATAAAATTTTATTCAAGCATTTTGGTAATCGCGACCCAATAAAAATAAAAATAATACTGAGTGGTGCAGCTGAGATATTTAAAATCAAAATCAAATTCATTAAAAAAAAAAAAAATACAATAAAATAAGAAGTGGCTAATGGGCGATAGCCCTAACAGTTCCAATAGTGACCTCAAGTCCTTTAAGCGGTCCGATAGCTTAGTTCACTGTGGGGGACCTGCAAGACCCAGGGGATAGCAAGCAAGAACAATCCGATAGCGACGATAGTTTACGTTTGTGTCTTAGGGGCCTCCGTTTGACTGAAAGCAACGAACGTTCCCCTGACATCATGGATCCGGCAACTTTCGCAGCAGCTATAGAGGCCGCACTGCAAAAATCAGGCCTCGCGGTTCGAGACCAGGTTACAGCAACTACAAGCCGAGATTGCTCAGTTGAGCACAGGTACGCCTGCCCCGAAAGTTGAAGCATATAAGGAGATAGCAATAAATCCCGATGTCCAGTGTGATCAGCCATTGACATGGTTAAGTCCGTCCCCGAGTTCGACGGCAAACAGGAAAATTATGTGGCTTGGCGCCAGGCAGCGCTGGCGGCCTATAAAACTTTCGAGCCCTATGAGGGCAGCGCTAGACATTACATGGCGACAGGCATCATCAGGAATAAAATAAAAGGTGCCGCAAATAACGTCCTGTCATCTTTCAATACAGTCCCAAATTTCAAGGCAATTTTGAATAGATTGGATAGTTCGTATTCCGACAAAACCCAGTGAGCGTGATACAACAAAAAACTGGCCACAATGCGGCAGGGAAACCCGTCCTTGGCGGAATACTATGACGAGATTGAGAAGCAGCTCTCTCATTACCAACAAAACATAATGGTCCATAATGCGGTCGCAGCGGGCATTCTAAACGAGAAAGCTAGGACGACGCTTTAGACGTATTCGTTTCAGGCTTAAGAAGAACATTGAAAACAGCAGTATTTCCGGCAAGACCGAAGGATCTGCGGAAAAGGCCCAAAAACGGGCCAGCGCCAAACCCAGCAAACGCAACTCCAGGGCAATTTTAGGCAAACTAGAGCTGTGGACTCCTATAAAAGTCCTCATTACGACAAAAGGCAAGACGCGTCGATCGCCCAGCAGGGAAGATCCAACCAACGATCCAATAGCGGCAGGACTCCGGGCCCAGGGCCCGAGCCCATGGATGTAGATCCTTCTTCTTCCAAACTCAGACTGCCCACTGCTTACCAAAACCTTTCGGGTCGGGTGGACGCAATCAAAATTTTACGAGGAAAACAAACGCGTCAGAGCGCACCTCGAGAAATTGGCAGCAGAGGATAGAGCACACTACAGCCGGGGACAACCAGACCGACACGGCCTACAATGGGGCTGGGCCGAAGCTGTCGCTAAGATAGAAGCGGAGGGCGAATTAGAGTACGAGAGTGACTCAGTGAATTTTTTAGGGGAAGATCCCTGCTGCCATTCGTTTGGCGGAAAATAGCAGGGATTAATATGAAGCTTCATAGACACGGGTGCGTCAAAGAATTACATCAAGCCATGTAAATGGCTTCGCGGCGTCATCCCTGTCGAGACACCCTTCCCGTCTACTCAATCAACGGGACAAATACAATTTCGAAGAAATGCCTCCTGTCAATATTCGGAAAAACATCCCCATTTTTGCCGAAAACATTATCATCATTTGAAGGTATCATTAGCCTTGACCTGCTATCGCAGGTAGGGGCGACATTGTGTTTAAAGAGCGTTACACCCAGATTCGGTAACACGACTGAGGTAAACAATTCCATTAGTGCATAGACGTCAACCACAAAAACTTTATTGACGTCGATGCTGTTAAATAAGAGGAGTAAGGCATTTGCCGACCCTAACGGGGCTCTGCCTTATAATACTTCGGTCGTGGCCACTATCCGCACTGTGGACGACGAACCAATTTACTCCAAGCTGTACCCGTAATCCTATGGGTGTAGCTGATTTTGTCGAATCCGAGGTCAAGAGCCTTTTGAAAGACAAAAATCATTCGCAAAATCCAGATCGCCATATAATAATCCTATATGGGTGGTCGACAAAAAAGGCACTGATGAAGCGGGCAATAAGAAGAAACGTCTCTTAATGGACTTTCGGAAGCTCAATCAAAAACAGTGGCCGACAAATACCCGATGCCAAGCATCTCAATGATCTTAGCAAACTTGGGTACTGCCAGATACTTCACAACACTGGACTTGAAGTCTGGATACCACCAAATAACCCTTGGCGGAGCGCGACCGAGAAAAGACTTTTTTCCGTAAAATGGAGGGAAGTACGAGTTTTGCCGACTGCCCTTTGGTCTACGAAATGCAGGTAGCATTTTCCAGAGAGCAATCGATGATGTTTTGCGCGAACAAATCGGCAAAACATGCTACGTCTATGTCGATGACGTAATTATTTTCTCCAAGTCTCAAGACGACCATGTTAAACACGTCGACTGGGTGCTGAAAAGCCTCTATGACGCCAACATGAGTCGCTCGAGAGAAGTCCAATTTTTTCAAGACGAGCGTGGAAAACCTCGGCTTTATTGTGACTAACGAAGGCACGAGGACGGACCCCTGAGAAGGTGAAGGCCATCCAGGAGTACGTCGAGCCAACAACGTTGTTTGGCCTAAGGTCATTCTTGGGCCTGGCAAGTTACTACAGATGCTTCGTGAAAGATTTCGCGTCAATTGCCCGACCGCTTTCTGATATTTTAAAAAGGGAAAATGGGTCCATCAGCAAATACAAATAAAAAAACCACTATCATTTTGAGCGAGGTCCAACGACACGCCTTTCAGAAATTAAGGAACATTCTGGCATCAGAAAACGTAATATTGATGTACCCAGATTACAAAAAACCGTTCGACCTAACGACCGACGCGTCTGCCTATGGCATCGGGGCGGTCCTTTCACAAGGCGGCCGCCCAATAACTATGATTCCAAGGACACTAAAGAACGGTGAGCGTCACTACGCTACCAATGAACGCGAGCTTTTAGCGATTGTGTGGGCCTTGGGGAAGCTTCGTCACTACATTTACGGAGTCAGGGACATTAATGTGTTCACTGACCACCAGCCACTCACGTTTGCGGTTTCCGAAGGAAACCCTAACTCTAAAATAAAACGCTGGAAGGCACGCATTGACGAGCTCGGTGCCAAGCTTTTCTATAAGCCAGGCAAAGAAAACCATGTCGCAGACGCATTGTCTCGACAAAACATCAATGCATTGGAAGACAGCGCGCCACAATCTGACGCAGCGACAATACACAGCGAAGCGTCTTTGACTTACACGATAGAAACGACAGACAAACCTGTCAATTGTTTTAGAATCAAATTGTCCTAGAAGCGGCGCGTTTTCCTCTAAAGCAGATGTTTATTCTTTTCGGGGAAAAAACGCGACATATAATAAATTTTACGGACAAAAATGCGCTCACTGGGGTCGTGAAGACCTACGGTTGTAAACGCAATCCACTGTGATTTTCCGACTCTAGCCTGCATTCAGCATGAGCTAGTACGCGCGCCTTTCCGTCGACCAAGTTCTGGCATTGCAAGAATCTGGTCACAGACATTTTCAATGAAAATGAAAGAAAGGAGATTGTCACAATCGAACACAATCGAGCACATAGAGCTGCTCAGGAAAACGTAAAACAGGTCTTGGCCGATTACTATTTTCCCCAAAATGACTAAACTCGCAAGCGAGGTAGTCATGAATTGCAGGATTTGTTCTAGAGCAAAGTACGATAGGCATCCAAAAAAACAGGAGCTGGGACCAACGCCAGTCCCTTCGTTCACTGGAGAAATGCTTCACGTCGAAATTTTTTCAACAGATAGGAAGTACTTCCTAACATGCGTGGACAAATTCTCGAAATTTGCCATCGTACAACCGATAGCTTCCCGCACGATTGCGGATATAAAGGCTCCACTCTTGCAACTTATGAACATTTTCCCCAACACTAGACAAATATATTGCGACAATGAACCATCGCTGAGTTCAGAAACCATCAGGTCACTTCTGCGAGACAATTTCGGAGCCCACATTGTGAATGCTCCTCCCCCTCCACAGCACTTCAAACGGCCAAGTTGAAAGATTCCATAGTACTCTGTTGGAAATCGCGAGATGCCTCAAGATAGCAAAGGGAATCGTCGACACAGTTGACCTTTTCCTCCAGGCAACAGTGGAGTACAACAGGTCGGTACACTCGGTAACCAACAAGAAGCCGATCGATATTTTAAACGCCGCTGCAGCAGACTTTCCAGCGAGGTACAGAACAGGGTACGGAAAGCTCAGATTGTGCAGAACAATCGAGTCAACCAAACGCGTCAGAACATAGTTTTAGAGTAGGTGATAAGGTGTTAATGAAAACCAACAGACGCCTCGAAATAAACTAACCCCGTTGTACGTGGAAGAAACGGTAGAAGGGACTTGGGGACAACGGTCCTAATTAGGGGAGGGTTGTGCACAAAGACAATCTTAGGTAATGCCCTATGCCCATACGTGAGCGTTCCACTCAGCCGACTAAAGATACGAATAAACGAGGCCCAACTTATTGAATCAAATAACAGGCAGATAAGCATAAATTCTAAATCTCAGGAGCCGTCAACCGCTTAACAGACACAGTCAATAAATTGCTAGAGAATGTCGGCATCCGAACTAAGTAATCTCATGTTCACCATTTCCCTCGCAAAAGTTAACGTAATCAATCCGGTCATATTAGACCATGACGACTTGAATTCTATTTTTTTCTCTAATCAGCTCACCAATGTTATCGTAACTAACATTTTAGAAGTATCTAAAATCAAAGTTTTCAATCAAATAGCATAATACACTTTGTCATTTCAATTCCCTAAGATTAAGTACATACATTTGCAAAATATAACTATTTTCCCGGTCGCCCACAACGGCACCATCCTTCGACTGACGATAACATCGTCGCCGACTGCAACAAATCCAGATAGTAACAGTGTCGGACTGCAAACAGACGACCACGACAACATTCTGCGAAGCGTCGACAAAGGACTCCTGTGCCCAAGGATTATATTCCGGTGGCGTGGCCCATTGCCAGTCGCAACCCAGCCACCTCAGCACCATCACACTGGTCGACGACGGGATCATTATCATCAACGATCACCCAGCAGCAGTAAGTTTCGACGGCAGCGCGGCGCTCAACATTTCAGGGACGCATCTAATCACGTTCAACGATTATGCCGTCATAAATGGTTCGCGGTATCAGAATCGCAAAACGTTCAGAGCCGATACCCCAGGAGTTGCATCTTCACCTTTGCTAAATGTTACCGAGCATAAAAGGGTGCTGAGCCTGCCATTCCTCCACCAGTTGAGCGAGGAGAACCTCAATTTCATCAAAGAGATAAAGGAAGAGGTGTCTTCACGTTCCAGACCAATCTTTGCATTCTGCCTAGGACTAGGTATTTGTGGCCTAGTATGTGGCATGGCCATGCTCAGACTATATTTGATGAAGAAGCGCGACGCCCGGCAAATCAATGGATTAATGGCAAGACTAAGTGCGCCGGGGACGGCGACTGCTCAAGGGGAGTAGTTATCCGATCCAGCCGGATGCCCCCTCCCTCTGCGTTTTGGTTCTCGACCCTACAGCGGGTCAATGAGCTTAAACATTTTCATATGAACCAAATACAGCACATGCCTCGTCGCGTAATAGAATACGAGAATTGCAGCGTTGACGGAGACACTTGCCCAGACAGCCCAACAACAACTATGGGGCCGTGGAACGTGGAAACTGCCGCTGCTCAACATAACACCGGCGCGTGTGCCATGTCAGCAGATTAATGCACCGGCGACTGCGCAGCCGGCGGCCGGGGACTTAATATTAAGACTTTCAATTTTATGTAAATTTAGATTCTCTTAGACCTCCAACGAGGAACAATAAATCTCTTCGACGAGTAAATAATAAATACTACAATAAACGTCGATTCTACTTAACTTATACATATATATATATATACGTGCCGCGTCTTTCCCTTTCACCGTTCTATCGACGGCGCCATATTCTGGCAATTCCGGCGCTTCCGTTTCTTCGAGTGCTCGTATATACCCACATCTACATACCCAATACAACGGTCGTGCTTATAGTTCCGTTGTCTGTGCAATCGGTTGTGCCACAGTGAAAGAATTCACCTGCAGCGAGACCAATTTTATCCGCCTCCGATCAAGCGCTTACACTCATACACATATGTATGCATATCTGTCGGTAACTCATCTGCCTTCCTCTCCCAGCTACCAGCTGAGCTTTCCGCTGACAAACGTACATACATATGCACATACATATTCTGCACAGATTCTTGCAGTCACCTTGGTGTTTATTCCGTGCATGTCCATAGCCCACAGTTTTGGTTTTATAATTACATACATATATAAACTAACACGGGTCACTACGTCGCCCCTTTCTTAACTAATTATATTGTCCATAACATAATACACGATTACATACGCCCGGCACATATTTATTTACATATACATAAGTACGCATTCTTTTAAAGTAGCATATTCTTGCATATCTATATACAAATACACAAATCTTGTATTTAAAACGGTTACCGTTTTGTACCCGTTGTTCAATTGCGTTAACTCAAGGCACCGTACATAGCACTTACATCCATACGCACACACATACAAGCAGCAGCAGCGGTGCATTCGTTTCGTTTTTCTTTCGCTTTCGCTTTTCCACCGTGTTCGCTTGCGTTGTTGTTGGTGGGAGAACATTTTGCAAACCGACTCTATATATTGATACCTTGTGCCTCAATATTATTGTTCATCCTCAATTTCATCCCCATCTCCGTGTAATAACCAAGGTTGTGGCCATTCGCCCCACACTTCCCTCATCCGAGTGGGAGTTTGTTCTCCTTTCTTCGTGTGATTTCCGAATATGCCAACAGGGCGTGAAGAGAGCAAAAACTTTTTGTCCGTGACCTCTCCAAGTGTCAGAAGACCACGCAGCTCGTCCGCCCCAGAAACACCCACCTCGGTGACTCGCAAAGTGAAGTCATCCAGTACTCTCAGGCCCACCACAAAAAAAAAAATATATGCGAAGACCAGATCGGTCCTGTTCCCGTCGCCGGTCACGCTTAAGGTGCCAACGCGTACGCAAAGCAGTCCTAGCCGCTCTCGACACACCACTGCAATGGCCCAATCCGCCGTCACCTCCGCGCGGGCCAAATTTGTGGCAGCCATCGATCGGCTGACCAATTTGGAAGCCCGCCTTACCACTCCCGGTACCAGCATCCCATCCGCCGCCATTTCCCAGGTCCGCAGAGACCAATTGCAGAGCATGTGGGCAAAGGTGGACGCGGGAGTTCGAGGCCCGTTCCATAGCGATGGTGGACGAGGATCCAGAGTCAAAAGATGTTTTCCAAGACATGTATGGCGAATGCTATGGGGTTATGAACAGTGCATAGCTGATCTCACCATCCAAATCGACAGCCCCGCAGTCCGCCCCTTCCGCACAGCCAAGATTTCCACGGCGGCTGCCGACTCCCCATGCCATATAGAAGTTTTCGCTTGGGATTACGTTCGCTGGCCTACGTTCAGAGATATATATAAAAATCCCAGGCTGTCTCCCCTTGGAGAAGTTGTACCATCTCACCACTAAGACCAGTGGTGATCCGAAGGCCATAGTGGACAAGTCCCCACTCACAAAATGACGGTTTCGAGGCTGCTTGGAATGCCCTTCGGGACCGGTATGAAAATAACAGGCTCCTGGTGACTAACCAGATAAATATCCTCCTTTCATTGGCTTCCGTTGGTACCGAGTCCAGTCGTGCGCCACAAAGGAGCTTCTCAGCACCATCCAAGGGGTTTTAACCGCACTGGCCCACTCAAAGGTCTCCACCGAAAACTGGGACAGCTTGTTGGTGACTATTTGTTGCCTCCAAATTACCGAAGTGGACCCGGGCTTTGTGGGAAGATTCCGTCAAAGTTTGCAAAGAAAAGAGATGCCTTCGTGGGAAGAAGATGGAATCCTTCCTCAGCCAGAGATATCTGACGCTCGAAGCCATCGAGGGCAACCCGTCCGCTTCACACAGTCCGAAAGGTGATCCGAATCCGCCACCTTCCCGAAGCAACCGTTCCGTTCCCAAGGGGAGTCCTGTTCCTCGAGGGTTCACCCTTCGAGACAACCGTAAATCCGAACCGGAGAACGTGATCTTTGCGGGAAAGAGAATCACCTAATCCGAAATGCCCGCACTTTCTCCAAATGAACGCTGATGCTCGTGCCAGCTGCATCAAAAAGCAGCTTTGTCTCAACTGTTTCGCACGAGGCCATCAGATCCGGGAATGCCAAAGTGCCCATAACTGCAGTACTTGTGGGGACCGACACCACACGCTGCTGCACCGTGGCACTCCAATCGCCCGTGATTCCACTTCCCAAGTCGTACCGAGTCCAAGTTCTTCCGACGCGCCACCCAGCGTTTAAAATTATTTCGCCTCCGGCCAAAGAGCTGTCCTTCTGGGAACAGCAATTATTAATATTTGCCACCTGGGGACAATTTCCCCGCCCGCGCTCTAATCGACCCGGGATCCGAGGCAACGTTTATCACGGAACGTCGTTTTAATATAACTCAAGTTGCCGTTCCGACTTATCCAGGCACAAGTCTCGGGCCTCAATCGGACAGTATCCGCTCAATCCACGAAGATCTGTCATTTTGCCATCCATTCCACGACGAGGCCGGACTTGCACTTAAAACGCCACGGCCTATGTTCTGCCGGAACTGGCGGGTCACCTGCCATCCTATCCGATTCCGCAAACTTCGTTGCGAGACCTGCCGAGCCTTGCATGGGCAGACCCGACCTTCCACGAGAGTTCACAAGTAGATGTCCTGATTGAGCGATATCCTGCCGTCCATCGTGTTAAGCGGCTCACAGACCAACATCTGTGGTAGTCCTCGGGCAGGAAACCATTTTCGTGTGGGTACTTACCGGCCCAGTGCCCAATACCGTACAAAGCAGTATTTCATCCTTCTCTACGCAAGTTTCGAACGAGCCAGAGGCCCCCATAGACCAGCTTCTACCAAGTTTTGGGAGGTGGAGACACTACCGGTGAAAATCGTAGGCGAGTCGGATGCCTACTGCGAAAAGCAATTTCCGAACCACTTCGAGAACGTCGAACGGAAAGTACGTTGTCGCGTTGCCAGCGGTGACCCAGATCGTCTCAGATCCGATCTGGGGTATTCAAGGTCGATTGCCCTGACTCAGTTTTGCGGAACGAAAATCGTTTAAAAAGAGACTCTACCTTACAAGCGCAATACGACTCCGTGATCCAAGAATACCTAGACCTTCAATCACATGACAGAAGTTCCTCCGAATCATGGGTCCTCAACCTACTACCTGCCGCACCACGCTGTCTTCAAGCCTGATAGCACCCACCGAAAGTCCGTTGTATTTAACGCATCCAGCCCGTCGACTAACGGTATCAGCTTGAATGATCTTCTGCACCCGGCCCTGTTCTCCAGTCCGACTTAACTCTTCAGATCCTGAAGTGGCGCTACTAACGGTACGTCTTCAATGCTGACATCACCAAGATGTATCGGCAGATTTGGGTAGATCCGAAGCACACCCCCTTCCAGCGAATATTGTTTCGCAACAAGGAGGGCGAGATACGCGACTATGAGTTGCAAACTGTTACCTTTGGAGTCAATTATGCTCCCTTTCTCGCCATCCAGGTGTTGCAACAGCTTGCAGATGATGTCCAGTCCTGATTCCCGAGAGCCAGTCACATCATTCGGTCCTGTATGTATGTCGACGACGTCCTAGCGGGATCAGACTCTCCCACTGAGGCTCAACTAGCTATCCGCGAGTTACAGGCCGCCCTGAGTTCTGCCGGTTTCCACTCGAGAAAATGGACGTCCAACCACAAGGATATCCTGACTACCATTCCGAATGACCATCTCCTTCACACCGACTTCCTTTGAAATTGAGGCAGAGAGCACAGCCAAGACTCTCGGAATTCGCTGGAAGGCGACAACAGACGATTTCTTCTTCGTTCCGCCAGAACTGGCATCTA
Source organism: Drosophila lowei (assembly GCA_008121275.1). Lineage (NCBI taxonomy): Eukaryota > Metazoa > Arthropoda > Insecta > Diptera > Drosophilidae > Drosophila > Drosophila lowei. The sequence continues at coordinate 18,481 of VHIG01000046.1, read as the reverse complement.
CGGCATCCTATACCAAGCGAGCGGTGCTTTCCCAGATAGCAAGGTTGTTCGACCCTGCGGGCTGGTTGGCTCCTTTCATTGTCCGGTCAAAGATCTTCATGCAAGAGATCTGGTTGCAAGAAGTGGAATGGGACGAAGATCTTCCGACCGAGATGCGTCAGCGCTGGCAGAGTTTTCTGCAGAGCTACCCGCCTCGACCAGATCCGCATTTCAAGGTGGATTGGCTCCGAACCATCTGTAAGGGTCGAGCATCACGGATTTTGCGATGCGTCCGAAAAAGGCGTACGGTGCGGCGATCTACGTACGCATCGAGACTGACCACCTGGTCAAGGTGCAGTTGCTCACCGCGAAAACACGAGTCGCACCCGTTAAGACTGTATCGCTCCCCCGGTCAGAGCTATGCGGCGCCGTGCTACTGTCCGGAAATGGCGACGGCTATCCTGCCAAATATGCCAAGCGCACCTACAACCTGTTACTTCTGACAGATTCCGCTATAGTCCTGTCCTGGCTGAAAAGCCTGCTTGCCACTGGACTACCTTCGTGGCCAACCGAGTGACCAGAATTTCCCAAGCCACCGGGGTCGAGAATTGGGGTCACGTTCCGTCCACAGAAAAATCCCGCCGACCTCGCCAGCAGGGGCGTATCCTTACAGGAGGTCGTCGAGAACCAACTCTGGGGGACGATCCCGTGATAACCCTCGAGCAACGTGCTATGAAGGTTCATTTTGCACCGAGCCCATCCGAAGACTTCCTCGATCGGTTCTCCAATCTGAGAGCTCTGCGAGTCCGTGCTTATGTCCTTCGCTTCACAAAACGCTGCCGGAAGCTGGTCACCGGACAAGAGGACCACCTTGCAAGCGAAGACATTACCGAAGCTGAGCGCACTCTTATCCTAGAGACTCAGCGCAGGGAATACTCCCAAGAGTATCACTGCCTAAGCGAGAAGCGGCCAGTGCCAAGGTCAAGTTCTATCCTGAATTTGAACCCGTTCCTAGACCAACATGGGCTCATAAGAGCATGTGGCCGTATCGCAACTTCTACCTTTCTGAAGTACGACGAACGGCATCCCATTATTCTGCCGAACCGCTGCCGGCTATCCCGCCTTCTCGCGCAATTCACCCACCGGATAACTCTTCATGGCGGGAACCAACTAATGGTGCGACTTATCCGATCCAAGTTCTGGATTCCCAAGGTTCAGAAACTCATGAAGGGGTGGTAAACTCCTGCAAGGTATGCGTCATCCACAGACAGAAGTTGTAAGCCCAAATGATGGGTGATCTTCCCACGGAACGAACTTCCTTTTCCAGACCGTTCACGCACACCGGAATTGACTACTTCGAAATACGGAATTACACAGGGAGAGCGTGCCTGATAACCAAGGGTATGTGTGTGTGTTCGTGTGTTTTTCCACGAAGGCGATCCATTTGAGCCCACGACGGATCTCACAACCGAGAAATTTCTTGCAGCCTTCGCTCGTTTCGTCGCACGACGAGGGTGTCCGCAGCGCATTCACTCCGACAATGGCAAACTTTCGTTGGTGCCGCCAAGGTGCTTTCCCGTGACTTCCTAGAAGCATTCAAGGGCTCGATAACTGATGCGTACAGCCATCACCGGGTTTCGTGGCGTTTTATCCCACCAGGAGCTCCACACATGGGAGGTCTGTGGGAAGCCGGGGTGAAGAGTTTCAAAACTCTCTTCTACAAAGCCACGTCCACTCGGAAGTACACTTTCGAAGAGCTTTCCACGCTTCTCGCAAAGGTCGAAGCATGCCTTAATTCCAGGCCGCTCTCGCCGATGTCCGAAGATCCAATTGAGTTGCTGGCCCTTACTCCCGGCACTTCCTTACCGGGGGACCCTTGATGTCTACGGCCGAACCCGAAATAAAGGGGTGACCTTAAATCAATAATCAATCGATGGCAGCATTTAAAGGCCCTCACCCAACAGTTTTGGCAGCGGTGGAAAGAGGAATACCTCAAAGAGCTCCACAAGCGCACTAAGTGGCAGACGCCGACGCCAAACCTCCAGGTTGGGGATATGGTTGTCGTCAAAGAAGACAACCTGCCCTCCAATGAATGGCGGCTCGGGAGAGTCCAGTCCGTGTATCCCGCCGCTGACGATAGAGTCCGTGTGGTAGATATCCTTACGCCCGCGGGGTCCTTAAAGACCTGTTGTAAAGGTCGTTCTCCTCCCAGTAGAACGCCCTAGTTCCGTCCAACGTAATAATGTACCTTCCAAAGCTCCAAGTTTCATTACTAATACTTCTTCGACCACTTTTCCTTCCTCCTAGTTCATCGTATCCAGCCATGGCCCCACGCTCACGCGCCAACCGCACCGGGGAGAGCCGGCGTCCACGGGGTAGAAGCTCAGGAATACACCCGCTACGGACCTGCCACGTGTTTCTGCGCCTGAGCCCTGAGAAGAGGCTGCGAGCCGTCCTGAGAAACAAATACTGCGCCAACTGCCTGGCGCACCAGCACTCCTGGAAGGACTGCCTCAGTGGCGGCCTGTGCAGGGTGTGTGGCAAGAACCACCACACGCTACTCCACATATCCGCGCCTCGCTGTCCAGCCCGCTCAGTCTCGGGAATACAGTCGACAGCTACATCAGCCCACGCCGGACGCCGCCCTCGTCGTCCAGCCCGTCCAGCCCCAGCTGCACCGCCGCCATCCACGCCGGCTCACGCCGAGCGCCGTCCTCGTCGGCCCGTCAGCCGACCAGTCGTAGGAACCGCGACCTCATCGTTTTCGAGTCCAGCGTCTCAAGCTGAGTGCCGTCCCTGTCACCCCGTGAACCGCCCCGTCGTAGGAACCCCGGCGCCCTCCGTAAGCTCCTTTCTACAACATAGGAGCCTCAATATCCTCCCGACGGCGCTGGTGGTCCTGGATACGGGCTCGAAGGATTTCGAACGGGCGCGCTCACCGACCCATGCACGCCGGTGAGCTGCATTGACGACTCATTGGTCTCCGCCTTCAAGCTACCTACTACGCGCGTCGGCAACGAGAAGGTGTGCACCGCGGTCATTCGTACCAAGACGGGCGACTTCCGACTGGAAGCCATCCTGAAGGTCGAGCCCCGTTTGCGCATCCGCACGCCGATCCGACCTTTGAGCGATACGATCTGGGCTCGATTTGACGATCTGAAGCTCGCAGATGCGCAATTCCATCGACCAGCCACCATCTCTCTGGTCTTAGGCGCCGACGTCTACCCGAAAGTGATCCAACCCGGGTTCCTGGCACGCGAGGACGGCCTTCCTGTGGCCCAGAGCACGGTGTTCGGATGGATCGTATCCGGTACATGCACACAGCCATAGACACCGATTGGGCTTTGCATCCTGCAGGGGGGGGGAGGATGTTCAGGCCAGCAGCAGATGATTGCCGCGCACTGTGCCAACTCCGGGCGCTCCGGTCCCAACTTGCGCTCGTGCGCTCGGAGGGGCGCTCGGAAGGTCTACGATCCACAGTTCACGATCCACACGGCGCTCAAGCCAGCATAGAGCATAGATCAGAAGCCAGAGTAGTGAGTTACGTTTCAACCCCGTTTCAAACGCCCGATCTACCGCGCGACCCCCGAAATAAATACTACATATATACCACGAAGCACCACGGCATTTCATTTCTTGCGACGGCTACTAGGAGGTTTCACTGGATCATCCATATCGTCGTTGGAGACTTGAGCTTCGTCCGCCCCACTACAAAACAATATGAATATATTTATATTTTCTCTCATATATATGAATAATTTTGAAGTGATAGTATAGTATTTTGTATTAAAATACGAAAAGAAACAATTGTTAAGAGGCACTCTCAAGTAAAAATACCCGATTTGCGGAAAGCGTGCAGAAAACCTAAATAGAGAGTGGTGGTGAGGTGCGTGGTATATGTTATATGATATGGGGAACATACTTACTAAGCCGGCAATGTCTGTTATTTTATATGAATATATATATATTTCTTAATGTTGACACCCCTTAATAGAATATAGGATTAAATTACTTTATAAAGGTTAACAATTTGAATATTTGAATTAATATGTAAATATTACTAAAAATGTGAATTAATTTGAAGTTGGCGCGTTACATTATGTACATATAAAGAAGCGCAATCGATAGTATCAATAGTATCGAGCCAAAACGATCTGAATTATGATCACTAGATTTAAGAGATATACGAAATAAAACGACTGGAACTCAATAAATATTTCACCCCTGAGTCTGGCTGACGGCGAGTGCGACAGCGGCTTCGGTATCGAATTGTGAGTGTGAACTGCTTTGAGCATCTAATATTTCTTGCAGGCATGTTTAGTTCCAATTCGATGTGTGTGAATAATCTTAAAACAATACAATTGTTTTAGTGTCAAGTGGTCGCGGCTTTGAGACTTCTGCGCTTTAATTGTTCTGTAAGCGGGGTCTCGTGTAGAAAGCAGATTACAATTACAGTTAGCTTGAGCGCTTAGGTAGCTGCATACACACATACAGCCTATTGCGTGCACTGCTATACGTTGAAGCAAGGCACATACATACTTGCATATGTATGCAGTTACAAGCCGGCACCTAAAGAACAGTAATTGCTACTTGACATTGATCTAACTTTGTAGTCGTTTCTTCTTTGCCTGCCGGTTCGTTGGGGCGCAAGTACACATTTTGGTACAGTGGCGCACAGTGGTCAATTGTTGATCAGTTATTGAATTGGGCAGTGTAGTGAGAATTTAAAGTTAGCCGATTATTGAATAGAGTGGCTAAACTTGGTACCGTGTTACTTCCTCATGCCAATATTGAGTATTTTTTATTGTTAAATTTTCAAGGGTAACACCGGTGTAAATATTCAGTGCAAATGGCACCTAGAAAGGGTAAAGATGCGGAGGTGCTCACTTCTCGAACGGCGTTAATGAATTCCTTTGTCCGTAACAAGGTCTATATCGAAAAAAATAGCGACTCCATGACGGCTGCGGAGCTGGAAGCCAGGTTAAGTCTGAGACAAACTTTAATCAGTTCTGCAACATTCAGGCTAAAATTGAACACGATAGCGAGGACGCCAGCGAATATGAAAGCCGCTATGAAGCTGAGGAGGCTTATTGCGAATTAAAGGCCAAGTTACTAAGCTGTCTTGGAAATAGGGGACGGCGGCAGTCCAATGTAGGTGATCTTCTAAATAGCACCCAGGTGTCTCGTTCATCGAGACTTCCCAAGCTAAAGCTGCCTGAGTTCGCTGGAAAGTTTACGGAATGGACCAGCTGGTACAACACCTTTGCTACTCTAATAGAATCAGACTCTGAATTGGATGAGTTGTCTAAATTTATTCATTTGAGATCATCGTTAGGAGCTGGACCGTTAAGTGCGATTGAGGGTTTGGAATTAACAGGGCCTAATTATCGCAAGGCACTACGATTATTGAAAGATCGCTATGAAAATAAGGCAATTATTCTGCAATCACATGTACAGGAGCTATTCAACTTAAGGCGGCTAAAAAACCCGACTCAGAGGGACTGAGAGTGCTGGTAGACAATGTAAATTCCCAATTAGTAGCACTCAAGTCGTTAAGCGACGATAAGGAGATTCTAGATGCAGTAATTTTCCATCTAATTCGTACAAAACTTGATGAAGATACAATGGATAGGTGGGAACTTGAGTGGGATTGCCAGAAGTTACCGTCGTGGTCATTGTTATCGCAGTTTCTGATAAACAGAGGAGTCAATATGGCAAATAGGGAAGTTCGACGAGGCAATGGAGCCCGACCCAGTGTTAGAGGTGAGATTAAAATGCGACCTTAGCTGCAACAATAGGCAGCAATGGCTGCTACGTTTGTCCTGGGACCCATGGATTGAAAGGGTGTCAAAGGTTTAAAGAACTATCACCAGTACAACGTTACCATGAGGCGAAGAAGCATTCGCTGTGCCTGATTTGTTTTAGCAAGCGACATACAACCAGAGACTGTAATGGTCCGCGATGTAGGATTTGCAGCAAGCCGCATCATGAACTTCTGCATCGAGAGATACCTATTGTTGCCAATGAGCCAGGGCTCAAAGGGCATGAGTTGCAAGAGCCAAAGTCACTGCATAGCTCCCTATTGTTCAGATCATCCACCAACATTCTTGCGACCGCTGTAGTTCAAATCAAAGCTATAGACGGAGGATATCGCAATTGCAGGTGCGTGTTAGATTCCGGTAGTCAATTAAATTTTCTGACGGCTAGGATAGTTTCGGCCCTGGGCCTAGAAATGCGCGACTCAATCATACAACTCAGTGGTATTGGAAATGCAACATCTCAAGTTATGGGAGAGGTTCAAGCGACTTTTAAATCTAGAGTCACCAGATATATGACTACCGAGGACTTCTGTGTGCTGAAGGAAATAACTCAGTATAACCCAACAAGCTCAGGAATTTGTCCGAGTGGGTTCCACCCAAGGGAGTTACGTTGGCCGACCCTACCTTTCAGTCCGGGGAAGATATTGACATGCTAGTTGGAGTCACATTGTTTTTTAAGCTAATTGTAGCAGGGCAAATAAAACTAGAGCACACCTTCCAAGGCTTCAAAAGTCTCTGTTAGGCTGGGTCGTCGTAGGTGAATTCACAAAATCTTCTGAAGTTGCACTGTTAGCAACTGACATTGAACGAAAGGTGTCGAAAGGTGATCAGCTGCAAGAGCTCGTACAAAGGTTTTGGAAGTGTGAAGAAGTCCCTGAAACAGTAGATAAGTTCACTGAGGAAGAAAAACAGTGCGAAGATTGTTTTGTGACGCATGTTAAGCAGGAGGCCTCAGGACATTTAGTGGTAGCTCTGCCCTTTAAGAATCCTAAAGTTGAGTTAGGGCGAAACTTATCAAATCGCACTTACCAGGTTCTTGAATTTAGAGAAGAGGTTAAATCGTAGCCAAGCGCTGAAGGAACAATATGTTCAATTTATTGAAGAATATCGCCAGTTAGGGCATTTAGAGGCAATAGAGCCCGCCGGACAAGAAAAAGGTCGAATACTTCATGCCACATCATCCGGTTATTCGCCCAGAGAGTTTGACGACCAAATTACGAGTCGTATTTGATGCCTCATGTAGATCTACCAACGGCAGGTCACTGAACGACGCAACCTTGGTTGGTCCAACGTTGCAGCCTGATCTGTTCGAGACATTGACCAGGTTCCGTTTCTATAGATACGCCCTTACGGCCGACATAAAGAAAATGTACCGTCAAATATTGGTTGCGGAACCACATAGAAACTATCAATGCATTCTATGGCGGTGCAACGTTTCGATCCTATCCAGGTGCTGCGCCTAAACACGGTCACTTATGGAACAAATTCGGCGCCGTTCCTGGCAGTACGTTGCCTCTATTACTTGGTCGATATGTACGCGGAAAAATTTCCGTTAGCTAAAGAGGCAGTAAAGCGAAGTTTCTATATGGAGGATATGCTGTGTGGAGCCGAATCAGAAGAGGAACTGACAAAGTTGAAAGAACAAGTGACCGAATTATAAGGGCTAGGAAAGTTCGAGCTGCACAAATGGCGCAGCAATTATCAAGGAATGGACAACAACACCAGCCTAGAGCCCCTGATGCTAAAAAACAGAGGACGCAGCTAAAACTTTGGGGATATATTGGTCAAGTCTAGAGGACAAATTCCAATTTTGCTTTAACATAAAGGTCTCCGCAATCGCCACGAAGCGATCAGTGCTGTCCGAATTGGCTCCAGGTGTTTGATCCGTTAGGGTTCTTGAGTCCCTTTGCTGATCTTGGGAAGATCTTTGTTCAGGAACTTTGGCTTCTAAAGCAGGATTGGGACGAGGAGTTACCAGTAAGCTACGCAACTCAATGGCTTCGATATAGAGAAGAACTGAAACTAATTGACAAATTTTCAATTCCGCGATCCTCAATTCCGATTACGGCCGACCTATGCACTTTGCAACTGTTTGGTTTCTCTGACGCATCCAACAGAGCTTACGGCGGCGTAATTTATGCTCGTGTTAGGGATGAAGGGGGAGGAATTTCGGTGCGACTGGTAACGGCCAAGTCCAAAGTAGCCCCAGTTAGGGTAACATCATTGCCACGCTTAGAGTTACAAGGGCATTGTTAGTGGCCAAGCTTAATGGCAAAGGTATGCGCCTGTCTTCACATGCCAGTAAAGAAGGTTAACTATTTCACGGACTCCACAATTGTGTTAAATTGGCTGTCGCCACATGCTAGTCGATGGACCACCTTCGTTGCCAACAGGGTGGCTCAAATACAAGAGCTCACACGTGTACAGGATTGGTTCAAGGTCGACACAAAATCAAACCCTGCAGATATTGTATCTAGGGGATTATTGGTAACCGAATTGAGCAAGTCAACGATGTGGTGGAACGGTCCAGAATTTTAAGGGACGCAGCAGATGACTGGACCAAATTTAATTGGAGTGAGGAAATACAAACAGTTCGGAGGAGAGGAAATGTAAGTTCTCGCTGACAGTTGGTAAGGCAGAAAGTAATGAGAAGTTAGATGTCGTGGGGATATGCAAATTTGCAAATGATTTCCTCAAATTGCAGCGAGTGTTTAGCTATATTTTTCGCTGGCGTAGGATATCGTTGAAATCGAACTCAAATGAAACAGGCAACCTTACTGCAGCTGAAATGGAGGGCGGATTGCGCTATATTGTGTATAATGTGCAGCAGTTGAGCTTGCATGAGGAATTCATTGCTTAAAGAGGGAAAGGTGATAAAATCAGCGAGAATTCAGAGTTTAAGCCCGTTTTACAAGAGGAAGAGGGAATAACTATTATTCGAGTCGGCGGAAGGTTGTCCAATGCCGAATTGCCATTTGACACAAGGCATCCCATCTTAATGCCGAGCAACCATAAAGTGGTAGAGGCGCTTGTTGAACTCACACATCGAAAGAATTTACATGCCGGGGCACAATCGCTATGTGCCTTTTTGCGACAGAGATATTGGGTAATCAATTGCAGGAAACTTGCCCGCAGGGTGATCCGTGGCTGCATACCATGCTTTCGTCGTCGGCCGCTCGCTGCAACACAGCTGATGGGGAGCGCTGCCAGCTAGCCGAGTGCGAGGCAATATCTACCCCTTCGAGCGCGCTGGACTGGACTTTGCTGGACCAATATGGATGCACTTTCACATGCGAGGAAAACGCCCAGTAAAGGTGTATCTGTGCATATTTGTATGCTTTGCAACAAAGGCCTGCCATATAGAGATCGTGTCGGACTTAAGCTCAAATGCGTTCATCGCGGCGCTAAAACGGTTCTTTGCAAGACGTGGATTGAGTTCTGACCTATATTGCGACAACGCCACCAATTTTGTAGGTGCGTCACGAGAGCTCAACAGAGCTTTCGACTCGCCAAGTCAGAAGCTCATTGACGACGAATGCAGCCAGCGAGGAGTCAGGTTTCACTTCATCCCCCACGCCCCCTCACTTTGGAGGATTATGGGAGAGCGCCGTGAAGGTGGCCAAACAGCTGCTTGTGAAATGCACCAACAGCACAGCACTAAACTACGAAGATCTTGCGACTGCCATCACACAAGTAGAAGCGGTGATGAATTCTAGACCTCTGCATCCCTTTGTCATCGGACCCGAATGACTTCGAGGCGCTAACTCCCGGTCATTTCTTGGTTGGCCGACCCCTGAACGCGTTAGTAGAACCAGTGACGACGCACTGTTGAAACTGTCCATGAGCAACCATTGGAAACGCATTCTAATGGTACACCACATGTTCTGGCACCGCTGGTCGTCGGAATATTTGACGTTGCTGCAGAAGCGGACAAAGTGGAGCACTGTAGCCAACAACATTCAACTTGGTACACTGGTCCTTATTGCGGAAGACAACGCTCCGCCCGACAATGGCTGCTGAAGAGTTGTAGAGTTACACCCAGGAGCTGATGGTGCAGTTCGGGTTGTAACACTCAGGGTCAAGACTGGATTATTTAAGCGCAACGTACATAAGCTCTGCCCGCTGCCTACAGATGCCGATGAACTTAATGTTGGAAGGAGCTTCCAAGGTGGGGAGAATGTTGACGCCCCTTAATAGAATATAGGATTAAATTACTTTATAAAGGTTAACAATTTGAATATTTGAATTAATATGTAAATATTACTAAAAATGTGAATTAATTTGAAGTTGGCGCGTTACATTATGTACATATAAAGAAGCGCAATCGATAGTATCAATAGTATCGAGCCAAAACGATCTGAATTATGATCACTAGATTTAAGAGATATACGAAATAAAACGAACGAGCAAGGAACTACATCGAGCGGATTAAAGAAGGTCTTAATTGTGTAGACGGATTCCACTGGAAAACTGTTGGAGGGACTTAATATATATGAATAATTTTGAAGTGATTGTTTAGCATTTTGTATTAAAATACGAAAAAGAAATTACTGTTAAGAGGCACTCTCAAGTATAAATACCCGATTTGCGGAAAGCGTGGCAGAAAACCTATACATGATGGACTGTTGATGTCCATCGGTATTGTATACAATATTTGGTACAGCAGTATTGTATATGATATTATTATATGCTGTCATTATACTCAAAGTAGTTTGATCAGCCAGGCTCCGTTTTTCACTTTCACAAAAAGTTTTCCGATTTTACTTTTGAAATCACATAAATTGGGGCTCCCGTTTTCACAATCCGAAAGATTTCGTACTTTTCAAAAGGAAAACATTTTCCTCGAGTAAGTGAAATAAATAGATGACCTATTGATGCATAAACATAAACTTGAAACCTATATCAGGGCAATTTAACTCAAATTAACCTCAAATTTGGCTCGGAAATAATTGGTCAGGAAAACCACTTTTTTCGTTTTGGTGCAAACAGCTGACGCAGTCCGATTCGGTTGTCGGAACGTTGGCAAGAAATAAATGTTTGCCCATAGGCGAGGCGAGCTGCTTCCCACCACATTTAATTCAAAATGTAGGTGCAAAAAATTAATTTTTTGATTTAATTTTCAATATGCATGCTGTCTGGCGTTCGGCTACCGCCGCGTCATCATGAGCCAAACGCAGAGAGAACATCTTTACATGTGTTAGTACACACAATAATTTTGAATGAATGGGTGCACATGCACTTTTACGTACTTTGCATGTGTATTTTTGTATTGCTGGCCGCTAGAACCAAAATTTGAGTTTAGTTTTTGTTTGAGTCTTCAGCATATTGATGAACTGACCTTACCGAATCAAAATAAATAAAGAAGGGGCAGAGTGGGTGGGGGTGCGAGAAACTTGGGCGTGGGAAATAAAATAAAATAAAATATTTTTTTGATTTATTTGAACACGTAAATATTAATATGTAAATTATACTACAACAATTTAAAATATTAAAAGAATAAAAGTGTTTTCCTGTTTGTTATAGAATAATCTCGGAAAATCTTTGCAAAGTTTTATTAGGGCTGTCTTTTCTTCCGAATTTAAATGTTCGGTCCTAATTGTTCTGTTGGAATTGTGTTTGTTTATTGTCTCGTCGTTATCATAATTTGTCATAGCCTTAATTATGATGAACTTGTCTGGGTCAATGTAATTTTGTAATTCATGTAATTCTTGTTTATTGTTGACAATTTCCATATTGCTAAAGTAGTCTTAGGCTTGGTATAGCTCACCAGAGATCAACAGATTTATTTTGATGTGTCATTGTTCCGAATGAGAAAATCCGCTTTTTTGATTGGTATCTTTGTAATAGTTTTGGAATTTCCTTCGATCGAATGGGCACCTGAAGTTTTGTTGTATGTAGTGCACAAATTTGTTTGGAAGAATGGGTACGAATAAAGCTTTTGTCTATATTTACAAAAAGCTTTGATATGTTTAAGAATATACATACTAATTAATCCATCGAATAGTGAATGGAAATTTAATAGTAATAGTGTAATTATAGTTTTGTCATTGAATTCCGAGAAGAGGGGGATATTGATTTTGAGTTTTATTGGATGTACGTTCAGTAATGTTTTGATGGAAATTGGGTTTTGTAATTTTATTTGATCTCTACTATGAATTACTTGTGGTCTTATAAAGGAACGTTCAGCTCCAGTGTCTATCAAAAATTTAAGTGCGTTCTTTCTCCCTAAGTTAATAACGATGCACGGGAGGATTGTCACATATGCTTTATCTAAGTAGCCCGTCTGTTCTTCGAGGCTTTCTGTCGAAAAATTGCATCATCGTTAATGTTATGTAATTCTAGTTTCCTTGAATTTCTTCAGTATTTTCTTTTTATGTTCTTGTCGTTGTAACTTCTTTTGTATTCCTGTCTTTCCTCTTTTGGCATAATAGCCGGTATATTCCTTTTTTGGTCTCTGTATTGGTTGTTGTTGAAAACGCAAAAGTAAATCCATCGATCTGGCTACTCCTTTTCAATCCATGTATGAGTGCATGTATGTAAAAGGATGATGCAATAATTTGTTCTTCTGCATAAGATAAAAACACTGACACCAACTCATATACATGGGAATACATTCAGCTTCATGTGTGAATTGCTGAATGTTGACACATACACACATATAGATCCTGCAATGAAGCGTCGCTTCACTTCTTCATTAAGTATTGCTGTGACAAGACGAGTGGCAACGAAAAGAAAAATGAAAAGAATAAATAGAATTTAAAACAGACAAATTAAGTGTATTTAATACAACGATAAGAGAGGACTGGTCCGCTATATATGCGGACTCGTGTTTGCAACAAGGGAGCTGATACATACATCCGCATTACTGTGATTGTCCAGAGGAGTCTCAGTTTAGAGACTCAAAGAAGTCTCAAACATCAGGAGTGTGATGGTGTGCGCTGTATTGTACAAGAGGCTGCGTGTCTTGTATTTGCATATTTTCCAATACTTGTTGTATCGTCTGTCAGAGTTCCGTGTGTTAGTTATCATTGTGTTGTTATTGGGATGATTGAAATAGTTCCTTTGGTTATAGTTCAAAGTTCGTGGTCCCCTTCCTTGCTTCTTCCTATTCTCTGGGTAGTATTTTTCCCTTTCTTTGATAGCTGCTTCCTGAGCTTCTTGTAGGGTTCCTCTGATCCCTATTAGGAATACATTGAGACATGAGTCGGGAAAAGCTCCTTTATTGTTTTAATACGTATCGGTTCAGTTTCCTTAGCTTCGGTGAGTCTAAAGTTTTAGTTCGGTGATTTGTTCCTACAATCTTTGCATTGATAGACTACGTAGTTCGTATATGAGTATTGCCTCGTCTCTTTTATCAGATCAATGCAATATTAGAGCTTCTTGAATCTCGTCCCAATTTAAGGCAGAACCTGCAGCATTAACTGCATCATTTGCTTTACCTTCGATCTTGTTCCAAATCGCTCTAAGTAGCATTTGACCATACGGTGTTTGGTCGGTGCCTCTAATAAAGAGAAGAACTTCTTCGGCGTTGCTCATAAAATCGGACAGGGTTTTTGCATTTCTATTTCTATTGGGTTCATCACAACGCATTTCTAAACTTCGCGGCAGGCGACATTTCGGCACGTGAAATTCTGAAAAATTTAGACGCCATAAACGAGCGTAAAACCCTTGCGTCGCAAATAGCTGCACGTAAACGTTTAATAACACTCAAACTATTAAGTGAAATGACACTTTCGATGAAACAATGAGTGAGTTGTTAGCGGCGGGCTCAAAAATGGATGAGATGGACAAAGGGGCACATTTGCTGCAGACTCTACCTTCAACCTATGTTGGTGTCATCATGGCAATTGAAACTTTGTCAGATGAAACTCTATCATTAGCGTTTGTAAGAAATAAATTGTTAGACTAAGAGACTAAATTAAGAAATGATAGTACTGATACAAGTAGAAATATCATGAAGGCAGTTGTAAGAAATAATAACAATTTTAATAATCATAATACGTTTAAATCTAGAAACACACAGCAAATGAAATTATTTAAGGGAAAAGCTAGAAGTAGCATTAAGTGCCATCATTGTGGCAAAGAAGGGCATATAAGAAAAGACTGTTACCTTTTTAAAGGGATATATAAAAACAAAGAAAATGATAAACAGAATAAACAAGCTCAGCTTGTAAAATCGAGCTACGGGTTCGCGTTCATGATACGGAAAATGACAAAAAGTGATCAAATAAACAATGAACTCGGTTTTATACTCGATTGTGGTACAACGGATCATTTGATCCATGATGACTGGCTGTACGCCGATTACGTCGAATTGGAGCAGCCAATAAAAATCGCTGTGGCAAGAGAAGGCGAGTTTATATATGCCACTAAGCGGGGAATTGTGCGGTTGCACAATGGACACAATATCACACTGGAGGACGTGCTCTATTGCAAGGAGGCAGCAGGAAACCTCATGTCTGTCAAGCGTCTGCAACAGGAGGGGATGTCAATTAAGTTTGACTGCAACGGTGTCTCCATATCAAAAAAATGGAGTATTTGTTGTTAAAAATACAATGTTGGATATACCTGTAGTCAAATTCCAAGCAAACAGTGTAAATGCGAGGAACAAAAATAATTATCGATTATGGCATAAGAGGTTGGGGCATATAAGCAATGCAAAATTACTTGAAATAAAGAATAATAATATATTTTATGACAGTAGTCTTCTTGTTAATTTAGAAATATTAGATGAAATTTGTGAGTCATGTTTATATGGGAAACAGGCTTGGTTGCCATTTAAGCGATCTAAAGATAAAAGTTATATAATACATTCAGATGTATGTGGCCCCATTACACCAGTTACACTAGATGATGAAAATTATTTTGTGATCTTCGTAGATCAATTTGCACATTATTGTGTAACCTATTTGTTAAAATATAAATCAGATGTATCCAACGTATTTAAAGCTTGTAGTGGGGCTTGTCGGCCAGGAAGGCCTAAAAGAATGTGGGGAATTGGTTAAATTTCTCTCTGGGATCGCTATTGCAATTGAGTGGAAGAGCCACGTTCGGAGGAGCAATTTCTCCAAATTGGATCGGGTCCGAAGTGGCTCGACGAAGCGATGGGCAATGAATTGGAAAAGGAAGAAGGCTGGCAGTTCACAAGGATGGGTAAAAGAGTTCAGAAGTGCGCGCTGCTACCAGGAGTAAATAACCCTTTACCGGCGCGAAAAGTTGAACGCCAGCTAAAAGAAATTACCGTCGGACCAAGCCAGTGGAAGCATCTGGGCGCAGCATACGACCGCTCCGCTTCAGGGAAGCTGGCCACGACAGCGCCGGTATCCGAAGCCCGCTTCGACCTCTAAAGCGACGGTATCGGAAGCGTCAACCGCAGCAACTAGGCCGCAGCTAACATCCCCCGCGCTAACGTTCGCCGTTACCGCCAACAACAACAGCTAGGCAGCAGACATTCCGCTAGTCAGCTACAGCGCCAACAAAACAGCTAGCCGCAGCAGCCCAAATCCCCCGCGCTAGCATCGGCCGTTAGCGCCAACAGAACGGCTTGCCGTAGCAGCCAAATCCCCCGCGCTAGCACCGACAGTTCACGCCAACAACAACAGCTAGCTTCGGCAGCTGACATCTCCAACATCATACAACATACAACCGGACTACCATCTAAATTAGTTTAGTCGCCTTCAGCGAAAATATTTATTAATTTATCCTAAGGGAGGGGAATGTAAGCCGGGAAGGGGTATAGGAACCCGAAAGCAGCATAGCTGAAGACCCTCGCAGTCCCTCTTCTATCTTTCTCCTTCATTCCCTCTTCTCTCTACCTCCAAAAACAAAAACCAAAAAAACCCATCCCGCCAAGCTCAAGCGTCGCTCCCGCGATCTGGGACGACAAGCGCAGAGCGAGACAGGCAAACGCCGCATCGGTGCGGATGAGCGTAGGGGCTCGGAGAGCGTGATAATGCTCTCTTAGAGGTCTTCGTGTTTTTCTTGCGTTTCAGCCGACGTCGAAGCCAAGCTTCTACATTGGAGAGTAATGTCTCCGAACTCCCCTCCTCCCTCCTCCCCATGACCCAGTTGAGGTGTTTAGAAGCTTACGCCCTCTAAAATTGTGGCTAAAATTGTTCTTAGTGTAATTAATGTTCAAGAGGTTCATAAAGTTGGGTCTTCTTTTAAATAAAATTATAATGTTTGATATGTGTTAGAGCGTGATTATTGGAGCCATGCGTCGGGTATCGTCCCTGTCTTACCTAGACCTTACCTTATCATAGTGGCCAAAGGGATCGTCAAAACGAGGAGATGGAGATGACGATCATGGTTGGGAGGGCTATGCGCAAGCTCAACACCTGCTGCGTTCAAAGGCGCCACTATGGCCTAGTCCGTTTCCGTCCTGTCTGTCCTTCGCTGTAAGTGTATGGGTGTTCTATGTTGTGGATAGCGTCAAATAGCACGTGATTAATAATTGAGTTTTTTAATGTTTGCGAGCCCAGTATCCGAGCGAGTTTCAACCCATCCTTACTCTACCGAATATGGAAGCCGGATCCAGCACGTGCTTCGTGTCGGATACCACCACCACCCGCTCGATCGGTATAGGTAACATGCTACAAGCTTTTTTGTAGCAAAGAACGAGGCTCATTTTAATTTCAAGATTGTCAATTTGTACATTGACAACGGTAGGGAATACCTGTAGAATGAAATGCGAGAGTTCTGCGTTAATAAAGGAATAAGTTATCATTTGACAGTGCCACATATACCTCAGTTGAGTTACCTACCTTATAATGAACATGATGATAGTCTAAACAAATTTATATTAAATACCCATATAATGTTTGATGAAGTTCCAAGTTCTTTTGATGAAATAAATTTTAGGGATGACGAATCTGATTGGGAGGATGCAATAAATACAGAGTTAAATGCCCATGAAATTAATAGCACCTGGACAATTATAAAAAAGCCAGAAAACAAAAATATTGTAGATAGTTGATGGGTATTTTCCATTAAATATAATGAGCTAGGAATCCCAATAAAATACAAAGCTAGACTGGTTGCAAGAGGATTTACTTAAAAGTACCAAGCTGACTATAAAGAAACATTTGCTCCCGATGCTAGAATTGCAAGTTTTAGGTTCATACTATCATTAGCAATCCAGTTTAATTTGAATGTCCATCAGATGGATGTTAAAACAACTTTCCTCAATGGTACCTTAAGTGAGGAGATATATATGCAACCTGCTCAAGGCGTATCATGCAGTGCAGGGCATGTATGCAAACTGAACTAAGCCACTTATGGGCTCAAACAAGC
The DNA here is from genome assembly GCA_008121275.1 of Drosophila lowei. Lineage (NCBI taxonomy): Eukaryota > Metazoa > Arthropoda > Insecta > Diptera > Drosophilidae > Drosophila > Drosophila lowei. Next base: position 1,391 of record VHIG01000046.1, on the reverse strand, counting down.
AGCTAGATGCTGGATTCAAGTATTTGAGCAAGCATTGAAAGAATTCGAATTTGTAAACTCTCCCGTAGATCGCTGCATATATATCCTTGATAGAGGTGACATCAAGGAAAAGATATATAGTTAAATATCCGCAACTCGATTTTAAGTTTTTAAAAAAGACTTTTATTTTACAAACTTAAATATCTTTATGTCAAAAGATTTAAATGAATTCCCCGACTTGACTTTGGGTCTGCTTGTCTCAAACGGAACTGATCTCTCTGCTGCTGGCTAGTTTCCATGAGCCCTTCTCTTGGAGCTCCCTACTTCTGGCTTTCCTCGGCTGCATCTTCGTGTCGGTGGCGTACGTGCCTGGATCGATATTTGGGGATGCGTCGGCTTTGATGAAAGGCATCCGCTGCTGGCGATCGGTGTTGCATTACATGAGAGAGCTAGGAATGTGATACTCCTTTTTTCCTCCTTCCTCCTTTCCTCCTTTCTTCCTTGGGGTCTATGACAGCTCCTTTCTTTAGTTTGAGTGTCATGGGTTTTCCTATGTTTGCAAAATTAGGAATGAATTTCCTGTAGAACCCGCACAGACCTAAGAATGACTTTATTTGTTTAGTCATTTCTGGTATTGGAAATTTGACAATGGCAGAGATTTTGCCTGGATTTGGTACTATTCCTTCAGTAGTGACTACATGACCTAGGAATTCAGCTTCCTTTTTCATGAATTCACACTTATCCATTTGTAGCTTCAAGTTGGCGTCTCTCAACTTTCCAAATACTCTCCTTAGTGACAACAGGTGTTCTTCCAATGAAGTGGAAAATATAATGATGTCGTCTAAGTATACAAAACAATCTTTGAAGATTAACTCTTCTAGCAGATTGTTCACACATCTTTGGAAGGTAGCGGGGGCAGTGGTTAGCCCAAAGGGCATACGAGTGAACTCGTAATGTCCATGAGTAGCTATTATATAGGCACATTGCTATGGGACAGTGTTAGGTACACAAAGGAGGAATATAAATTATAGAGAAAGTAGAAAGGTTCAAGAGCATCCAAACCGTTTTCAGGAAACACTTAAAAAATGCCTCTAAACCATCACATTAGATTCATTTCAAAGGGATGACCTACCTGTTTGGGGGTTGTTTGAATCGCAACATGGAACCAATCGTAAAAAAAACAGGTCCATTGTCAGTAAGAGGGAGGAGAGAGAATATAAATGAGCGAAGGATCGATTTCGATTTGAGAGGATTTTACATGAGTGAGAAAGAGGATTGAGATCGAAGTTAGTTTACATTATCACCGATAGGTGGCGCCACCAAGTAGTAAGGTGTGGCAGCCCGGATCGCAGCCCCTCAGCAACACTGACTTTAGAGTCGTTCGCTGGTGTGGCAACACCGGCGACTCGGAC
>VHIG01000045.1:0-42608 GCA_008121275.1 Drosophila lowei | reverse complement strand
GGGTTGCGGAGGATGGAGTACACTCCAAGAGGGACGGAAGGATCGCTGGAGCTGTTGGTGGTTGCTGCCGATGCTTACCTCTCCACTGGCCGGAGCCGAACTGATAACGATTGCCCTGGCGGAGCCCCTTTTATTTCCGATAAGCAGCTGTTCCGTACGTTCCCTTCGTGTGACAAAGGTATGGGATCGCTCCAGCCCTGGCTCTCTCTTGGCTGCGATTTCCCCTTCGTGTGACGTCGGTATTAATGCTAGTGATGCTCGTCGTGGTTCCTGTGGGATCTGGTTCCGGTGTTGCTCCCCCCATTGTTTTAAATGAAAAACTCTCTCTCGGTTTCGCGACGGCGGCCTCTCTCTCGGTCTCGGTCTCATTTGTAGGCGTTGGCTTCGGGCTGGCCGGGGAGAGTTGTTGCTCACATCGGCGTCACTGGTCGGAGTGGGAGAGATCCGATGGTTCCCGTAATGCTGGCACGTAACTTTGTTCAAGTAGCTGCATTCACCACATCCAGAACAGCCAACTTGGGGACGGGACGCATCATCACCTTGGCCCGATCGTCATTGGCCACGCGCACTCTCTCATGCCTCTCTTCCATTCTCTGCGCGGAACAGCCGGATCACATATGTAGACCAGATCTCAGCTACGCATAGGCTCGACGTGCTCGTACCACTTCTCCCTGCGCACAAACGTGGGTAGGTACTCATGTATCCATCGTTTTCAGAACCGGTCTCTCATCATCCGGGCAATATGCCACTGCTTCCATGTTGCAGACGGCTCAGGCAGCTGTCCGTTGTCTCCTGGAAGATCCGGCGATCGTTTTGGGTCAGAGGGGCCTTCTGATCAACTGTGACTGGCAGATGGGTGAGCGGACGCAAATTGACAATATTCTCCGCCTCGATCAGGAAGCTTCCTAGTACGTTTTCCTTTGGTGCAACCTCCTTCATAGTATGCGCAAGCACCTTCTTGACGCACTGGACCATTCTCTCCCAGACGCTGCCTTCGGCTGGGTTCGCCGGACAGTTGAAGATTCATTCGACTCCTTTGGACGACACTTCGGCCTGGATCTGCTCCGACGATGTTCTTGCCGTTGTTGCTTCTCATTCGGACCAAGGGTCCACGCCGGCACATGAAATTCCTGATAGCTATTATGCACGAGTCTGTGAACAAATCGTGCGCCATCTCCAGGTATATGGCCCTTGTAGCTAGGCAGGTAAATAGTGCGACCCACCTTTTCTCTGTTCGACGTCCAATCGTCACGAACAACGGCCCCAAATAGTGTAGGCCGGTATATTTGAATGGCCATCCGTTGGATTCGAGCCGGTTCTTTGGCAAAGGACCCATCTCAGGCTGGATCGGTCGCGCTCTCTGTAGCTTACATGTATGACAATTGGCACCCTTCGTAGCAACCTTGGTAGATTGGTTATCCAGAACTTCGTCCGGATTTCGCCTATGGTCACATCTAGGCTCTGATGCCGCATCTTTACTTGATAGTGACGGACTTTAGGGACGGTCTTCCTTTGGATCTCCTCAGCGAACATCTCACATTGAGCCTGCTGGATCAAGAGACACTCTGCATCGGCGCACTCAGCAGCAGTGAGGACGTATCGTTCGAGTTCATCGTGCTGTCCTCAGCACCTTCGGATAAATCTGCGGACCCAAGCAGTGGTTCTTACCTGTCGGTTGTAGTTTGAGAACCTCTGTAAATATGGTACCCACCTCCATTGGAATACCTTAGTGGATTCTAAAATCTCCGCCACCCGGTTTGCGACAAACTGTTTGTACCGCCGGTGGGTGCTGCTTATCCAGTGCAGCACAGTTTTAGAATCACTCCAGAGTACGCAGCTGCTGATCGCTACACCTTGCTCTTGTTTTACGGTGTCCATCAGTCTCGTTCACAGTACGGCTGTTTGAAGTTCCAGTCGTGGTATGGACATGGTCCTCATCGGGGCACATTTCGTCTTGGAACATACAAAATGTGCCTGCACGTCGTCGTTATCATATGAGGCTCTCCAGTAAGCCACCGCAGCGAACGCCGATTGGCTTGAGTCCACAAAAACGTGCAGCTGCAGAGCCCGCACGCCTCCGACGCCAAAGTAGTGGCGCGGACATCGGAACTCTCTCACGTAGCTCATCTCCAGCCGCCAGCTCTCAAACGCTGTGGCCAATTCCTCTGGCAACGGTTCGTCCCATTCCACTCCTCCCCGCCTAACTTCTCGCATCAACAATTTGTCGGTCACCGTGTAACAGCTCAAGAATCTTATCGGGTCAAACGTTGACATGACGAGGCTTAGGAACTCCCTTTTGGTGGGTACACTGCTGGGCACCCGATGGTACTTCACACTGAATTTAAAGTCATCTGTAGCTGGCTGCCAGTACATGCCCAGTATCTTCTTCTCAGCTTCGGTCCACTCAACGTTCATATTGGATCCTTGTGGGCTCAAAGCCTTGACCACACTTTCCGAACTGGAGGAAAACCGGCACAAATCGAAACCAGCGCTAGCATGAATTTCTCTTACCCGTGTTGATACAGCAATAGCTTCATTCTCGTCCGCAAAGCTATCTACTCAAAGCTGTCGTACGTCGCACGTCGTAAAAGGCGCAGGTAAAAAAGTGTTGGAGCGATGCACAAGACCATAGATGCAGTTTCCATCCTGCAACACCCAAACGGGTAAGGCCGCCGGAGCGTCCTTAATGTAGGAAAATCACCAGAGCGGCGCAGGACACGGAATAGTGAAGGTTAAGCCTCGGGCCGCTTTTCCGGGGAAATATATCATGAAATATACTCTCAGAAGGAATAAACAATTCGTAATCTCTATTAGGAGCTGGTATCATCGGGTGTCCGTTAACTTTCAATAGGGTTCCCAGGGTCTTTGGATCTGGCGTTCAGCCACCGCCGCGTCTTACGAAAGTATGTCCTCTGTCGAGCTGACCGAAGCTCGCTGCCACATGTATTATTATCAGTTTGTCACTCAACAAAAGCTGAAATCTATGAAAATGAATAATAATAAAGCCCCATATTCGCCATTTTACATACATTTTCATAGATTTCAGCTTTTTTTGAGTGACAAACTGATAATATTACATGTGGCAGCGAGCTTCGGTCAGAGTGACATTCGATAATCTACATTTACATTTTTGCTCACTGGCAGCGCTGCGCCGGACATATTTGGTACTAAGTTTCTAACATTTACATGTTACAGTTACAAAGCATGCTTGGCTTGGTATTTCTCTGAAGGCGCGAAGTTAAAATCGTCTTTGACGCTATAGCTCTGCTTTTGCATCCGTTCAACTAAAATTGACATCAAGTACAAAAAGGATATTGCCTTTTTTAAGTCATTCTTAATTTTTAATTAAATCTCTATAACTCCGTTATTTATCGTCTGATATAGGCGTTCCACGCCACCTCGTAATCGGGACAATTTTCTCCGATAGTTTATAGTCAGCTTGCATCAAGGGAAGTAGGGATGCTCGGTCAAACTTTTTCTAGCTGTTACCGTCTTAAATATTCGATTAATTTATACTAAGTTATGAACCATTGAGTTGTAGCTAAGAAAGAATTACTTGGAATGTCCCTCGCATTATAGACAATCTTACGCTCATTGTTGCACTCTCTCTTACCGTCATTGTCATTGTACTCATGCACTAAGATCTGTAATAAATAGTTACTGCCTAATGCTCAAACGCAGCCATCGACTTTTTTTCTGCACGGCTAACTCTTGAATCGGCTTTAATTCGTTTCCTGGGAAATATCACACCACCCATCCTTGAAAAAATATTAATGTGGAAAATGCTCTGCGTTCAAACAAGGGATATTGGCTTTTTAACGTTATTTTGTAATCAATGAAGTAGTTTGAAGCTATTGATTTTGCCATTCCTCGTCCGATTTGGACAACTCTGGGGTTTCTACGAGAATTACCTGCTTCCAAGCTGTGCATCGACAGTACCCATTCCCAAATGGAAACGAAACAAGAGATTCCAAATAAATATTTTATGTTTATTGAAACTCCATTTGATACACATATTGATGTGGGGAGGGGGGAGTGGGTTCCCCTGTTTTTCTACAGTTACCAGATGGGTATCATATTAAATATAATAATATTCATATTCATATATGTATATGTATGTAGTTCACATCGGTATATATTGATTTACATAGTGTAATGCAGGTAGTTGCTAGGTAATAATTTTCAACAAATCGTTAAGGTTATAGTATGTATATATATGAATATATGTATAGTATTCTTACAAGCCTTGCCTTCAGCCCACTCGACACTTTTAAAGCGCAATCCTCAATCCTACAATCATCGATCCCCAACGCTGCACGCTGATATGGTGTTATTTTTACAGTGTTCAAAGTACTCGTCGTTGTTTAAATAACTAACTCTTTGGCTAAGTACAATAAGTGGGTAATAGTAACAGTAGGTATAGTAGAAAAGACCAATAGACTTAAGTAGTAGATTTTAGCAGCAGTTTCGTTTTCGTTTTTGCCGACAAAAAAATAGTTTTAACATTTAGAATATATGTTTTTTTTTTTTTTGAGATAGCACAACCATTTTCCCCTTATTTCATGTAAAACAACTCGGGTATGTCGACAGCCAAATTGTGAAGATGTGTAATTAGCCAAACTAAACGGAAATACAGGAATGGAACGACTTTTAGTTCCACCTGTACCATGACTACCTTGACAACTACCAAGTACGCGCAGTATTAGTTCTACGTACAAATTCTACAAAAATGACTATATGCACTATACCAAGAAAAACGGATTATCTGGCACTAGATTATTCTGGTTTTTAAAGCAACAATCTAACAATACGATTAAGAAAAGCCCCCAGCTGACTTTGATATACATACGAGTACAGATTAATGAGTCGTTGAGTTTGAATTTAACCATAACTAGCGTTTAAAAGAGCGCCTGCCCGGAAGGGTAGCCGTAGCAGGCAGTAAACGGTAAATGGTAAACAGTTCGAATAGGGACAGTAAAATTTTCATAATGCCGCTGCTGATCGCTTAAGTATAGCTCTACTATGTATATATAAATAAGTGTGTATACATATATGTATTTGTATTTGTATTTGTAATTTGTTTAGTTTGAAACTCTAAGTCATTAGGTTGAACATTGATTAGATTTAATACACAAGTTCCGAAATTGTAAATTTCACACGTTTGTCATTAGAAGAGATTGTCCTGTTGTAGCTGAAGCTTTGGGGCTGAACGGATTAGAGAGTTAGGAGCGATTGGTGCAAGCAATACGAAGAAAGGATAGAAGGAGGGAACAGAATGATGCCTCTTTCTGTATTTCTACATTGCTGTGTTGCAATCAATGCCCTACCATAAAATGACTACAGTAAATTCGTCTTAATCACGCTTCAGTCGCACTCAAATCTCGCATCCAAACACAAGCACATACCACACGCATAAAGATTGTCACATTAAATTTAAAGATACCTATCATTTGTGTTCCTTCTGATAGATTTCGTAGGTAGATAGGTAGGTTTGTAGCTTAGTAGTTATGTATTTTGATGTGTGGAACAGTTAAACCTTTCAGCTGTACACTAAACTGTGGAGATAGTTGGAGACTATTTTAATTTTATTTGTATTTGCGCAACATTTGATTAACACTTAGATATACCCATACTGTCGATTCGATTCAAATGCAAACAACATTAAACTTTTACAAACACAACAAGCCCAAAAAAATGTATACGGATAAATATTGTATGTAAATTTCTATATATTGTAGTTCTCTCTGGTACTATCGGTTTCTGTCCTCTCATCTCATCTCAATTATTGTGCTGTCTGATATACTTGATATACGATTACTCGTGCTGCCTTACCTTACCGTACCTTACTTACAAAGCTCTCTCACCGTGAATACTTAGTAGTATAACGTTACCCATAGCCCACTGCCTCCTGTCTTCTGCCTACTGCCAACCCATGCTAAGCTCATTGACTATAACTACGAGTATTACATACATAGGGACATATAGTATAATGCAATTTGCTAGTTTTGCTTCAATTGGGAGAATTGGTTTCTGCTGATGTTATATCTGATGGGGGGATTGTGTAATATTTTATATGGCTGATCCATACTTACGCGCTAACAAATTGAGCTTTCAGTTTGAGTATTTTATGTTCTATTGGTGTCATGCATTTCATTTGAATTATTGTTTTTGATGTCTCACGCGCTGGCGTGTTCGGTCAAGGAGAGTTGTCCGAGTCGGAGCCCCCGTAGCTGTGCATGGGGAACAGCGGATACCATCCATTGATGTGCTGTCCGATGTTCACCTTGTCCAGATTCACCTCCGTACCGCCCAGGCCCTGGTTGTGCTCGAATCCCACGCATCGCTGCCACACCATGATGACGATGTTCCGCCCAAAGACGTCCGAGCTCTGTGAACGGATAGGGAGATTTATTTACATACAAATTTGGTCTCGTGTAATTACTGGGCTCAAAATAAATATGGTACGTGCAGCTTCACCGCTGCATGTATCCATCCCCAATAAATTAACGACTGGCCACAGCTGGAAGCAACTGGCAGCTCCCTGCTGGCATCGAAAATTTGCCTCACACATGGAACCCGTCCGCTCCGGGCCCAGCCACCATTAATCGCATTACAGTGCAGGCAGAAGGTAATAACATCCTGACGCGCTGGCGAGTCATGGCCATCAGCATCATCATCATCATCAGCATCATCCTCCGCATCGGCATCCGCGTATACATCCACAATCACATCGTTGGCACCTGTAACAATGCCCCATTTGCTCACCTGATACTTAATGGTCTGCCTGTAGAATGGCTCCGCGGAGTGGCGCACCACGCGCGTCTTTTTCTTGTGACGCAATCGCTCCCCGTCCTTGATGTAACATTTGACATATGTGTCCGGAGGCGTCTCGCAGTCCTCGTTGACAATATTACGAGCACAAATTAGCTGCAACAAGGGATAAGATAATAAAAACGAAAAGCAGGATGCAGTTGATGTGATGTCCACTCACCTCCACCTCGACGTTCCCTTTGATTTTCACAAAACCCATCTTCAGCTCCCCGTAACGAGCCGTGGTCAGACGGTATCCCTTGGGGTGAATCTGCGAAGGACCCAGCTTCAGGCCGTAGCTCGACTCGCTGCCGCTGATGGCCGAGACATTAACATAGCTGCCGCTCAGGGTCTTCACCACGCTGTGCTTCTGCTGCGGACTGTCGCTGCCGCTATCCGTGCTGGTCCGCTGATAGATGCTGCCCTTTCGCGTCGGAGTGCCCATGGTGGGCGTGTCGCTGACCTTGCCCACATACACGCTGCCCTTGCGCTGCAGGGACTGTGCCTGGGGCTGCGCGTGGGCCTGGGCATGTACCTCTCCCAGCTGAAACATGCTGCTCTTGCGCTGGTGCAGCTGGCCGGCGGAGAGCATGTCCTGGCCCTGTCCCTGGCCCTGGCCCATACCCTGGCCGCGCAGATTAAACATGCTGCCCTTGCGTAGGTTGGCCTGCTGCTGCAGCTGCTGCTGATGTTGCGGCGAACCGTCGCCCAGGTTGGAGCCCAGCAACTGGTTGTGCCTCTCCTGGGCCACATTCGAGACGGAGGCGGCCTGCTTGAGCCTCGACAACGCTTGCTTGGGGCTCTGGGGCGGCAGCTGGCTGCCGGAGCCCTTCCAGCGGGGTCGAAAGCGCTTGTCTTCCTCATCGGACGGCGGACTGGTGTCGTTGTTCCCAATGCCAATTGGCAGATGTTGCTGTAGATGCTGTTGTTGCTGCTGCAGCTGCTGGATCTGTTGCTGTTGTTGGGTGAGGTCCAGAATGGAGCTCTTACGACTGTTGGGTCCACTCGGCAGTCCGACGCGACTAGTACCTGGTGGTGGGGGAGATAGGGACAAACTTAGACCATTCCTGCAGTGTCCCTGACGGCAGTGGCTCAACTCTTTTCAACTCAACTCAAAGAACCAAACTATTACTTGGCGAAGAATGAAAAGTGTTACATGGTCTATAACTAAGACTACTCCTAAAACTAAAACTAAAGCTAAGAATAAGAAAAAGGTGAAGAGTAAAGAGAAAAGAAGAAGCTATACAAAACGGCAAAGCATGCGGAACTAAGGCTAAAGTGAAAATACTCGTATGTTTAGATGTAGACTTGTCTCACTCAGCTGGAAAATTAACAACGGAAGTACAAAACAAAAAATAACGGGGAGGACCGATCATGGAATTGGACGAAGCCCTGAAGGCGATAGGTGGGTGAAGCACTCCCGGCTCTTGTGGCGACAGCTAACACCATTCCTCGACAGGCTTTGGTTGTGGCCAGGTACTGGTGCTAGTCTTCTCCAGTTTGGCCAATTTGCTCGCCGTGAACGAGACCTTTGGCATGTCGATCGTCGTTGTGGCATCCTCATGCGACCTGGAGACAACGGCCGGCCAGAAGTCACTGATGATGACCGCCATGATGGCGGGAATGACAATATCTGGATTCTACGTGGGCTACCTGATAGACACCAAGGGAAGGGTGCGAATTTTACGCTGGATGCTCCTAGTCACCATATTGTTGTCGGTTATCTCGGCCTTAATGCCGGAAGTGTATTCCTTATCTGCGATGCGCTTCCTGGTTGGAGTTTTGTATGTATATATGATCCGATGATGTGGTTCACACTTATTCTCTCTCTATACAGCCTTTGCGGACCAGCGACGTGTATTCTGGGCTACATGACGGAGTTTTCTGCGCCACACGCGCGTCCGCCCCTTGTTGTCGTGTTCAGTCTTGGCGTGGGAATATCGCTGATTTACTGCCCGCTGGTGGCCAAGTTTTTTCTTCCCGAGCGAATCTGTGCGAACGAAGATGGCTCATATGTCGTGCGCTCTTGGCGGTTCCTTATGATGCTGTATACGCTGCCCGGACTATTTGGGCTGTTGGGTCTCTGGTTCCTGCCGGAGAGCCCCTACTATCTGATGTCCGTGAAGCGCAAGGAGGAGACCTACGAGGTGCTGGACTGGCTGTGTCGCCGGAATCGAAAACAAATTGAGGACCTGAACATTGACCTAACGGACTTCCCGAGGGACACCATTGTCGCCAAGGCCAATTACTTTAAGCTTGTTTGGAACGACACCATCCGATTGGTCAAGCCGCCATACTGTCGCGACTTTATGGTCTGTACGCTCCTCTCGTTCGGAATGTTTCTGATGTGAGTGGAGATCTATACATAGAGGATTCAAAGCTTTCAAAGATAATCACCATTCGATTCAATTCGACAGATCCCTGGGCCTGGGTATGTGGTATCCCCTGCTGCGAAATCAGGACAACAGCCAACACCGACTGCTCTGTGACGTGCTCAGCCAGCCCAAGAACTTTGACCAGCCGAAGTCGAACGTTTCGGCCACCGACGAAATGCCAAACTTCACCGATCCCATATACTATGGCATTGCCTACATTCTGTTCTACTTCCTGGCCCTGTTCCTGCTGATGTTCCTTTCGCGGAAGCACGTCTTCGTAGTCTACGTTAGTTTAGCCGCCGTTTGCGGGCTGGCCCTGAACTTCATCAAGGAGCCGATCGTCATTCTGATATGCTTCAGTACGATGATGATCCTGCCAGGTGTGATGATCATCCTGGTGTCCTCGGTGTTGGTTGACTGCATGCCCACACAGCTGCGGGCCAAGGCCCTGAGCCTGAACAAGGCGCTGTCGCGGCTGGGGGCCATTATCGGCTGTCTGCTTGTCGGCCTCCTGCTTAAGGTTTCCTGCGTGACGACACTCAACATCTTTGTGGCCTACCTCATATGTAAGTAGCGGCGGCGATCAGGCCGTGCTATTAATCCGCTTCTAACAAGATCTACTTTGCTTCCAGTTTGCATCATTCTGTGCTTCTTGCTGCCCAAGTAAAAGCAGGTTCTGTTCTAGGCTTCATTTTGTCTTAAATTTGTGATTTGTGAATTTGTGACTTTAAATAAATCTGAACTTTGTTCATGGCCGACATAGACGATGTATTTGGCAGGCTTGGTAAGCTGGTAAGCACGGCCATTTCGAGGCACTCCTCGTTACATTCTCGCATCTCCACCTCTGGTCGCAGGCTTTGGCCGTATGCAGATCTTCATATTCTGCAGCTGTGCCGTAATCCAGGTGTACGTGACCAACGAACAGCTCGGTCTAGTGGTGATCGTGGCGGGTGCCACCTGTGACCTGGGCATACACGATCATCGGCTCTCGTGGCTCTACTGCGCCGTCATTACTGGCCAGATTCTGATCAGCCCCTATATTGGCTATAAGGCGGATGAAATCGGGCGGCGAAAAATGCTGCTCATAACCCTGATCCTGAGCCTGGCGGCATCCCTGCTCTCGGCTCTCATGCCAGAGTTTTGGTCATTTCTGGTGATGCGCTTCTTCGTGGGTCTCTTGTGAGTATCTAGAGTCCCGACTCTGCTCTTTAGACTCTAACAATTGTTATCTACTGTTCCGTGAAGCGTGACAGGACCATCATCGTTGATTGTGACCTACTTGAGTGAGTTCACGAAGATCTCGCTGCGGGGTAGCGTGATCAACTACCAGAGCTACTTCATCGGTATCAGCATGATCTTAATGACATGTAAGATTCACAGTCACACACTTTTCGAATCTATAGCCTGACGTTTTTTCATGGCAGGTGTGGCCTCGGTTCTGCTTCCCCTGAAGTTGAACCACAGAATCGTCAACGATTATGCCCTCACCAGCTGGCGAGTTGTGGTCCTACTCAATCTGCTGCCTGGAATCATTGGACTTGTCGCCCTGTGGTTCCTGCCCGAAAGTCCGAAGTATTACCTGGCCGTTGATCAGCAAAAAAGGGCCATGGAGGCGCTGGAGAGGTGCTGCCGCCTCAACAAGGGCAAGGACGTAACCCTCTCCAGTCTGGGAGTGGAGTCAGTCACTCAGCCACGTATGCCCGAAAAGCCAATCCATCGCAGGTGAGCTCGAACATCTGTTTCAATCTTATTTCGTGAATGTCCCAATCTAGTGCCTTTGCCCGTCAATGGTACGATGTGGCTCCCCTCCTGCGTGGCCTATATTTCCGGCATTTGGCGCTCGCCTCCGCCGCCATTTTCATACTGTTGGGCACGTAAGTTGTAGTGGCAGTAAGGGGGATCCTTCTGAAGATGTGCTCAACTTCTGGCTTTCAGTGGCGCTGGTCTTGCCAGCTGGATGCTGCGTGTCCGCAATCTCACGCTGAAAAACAAGGAGTCGCAGACCATCTGTGTGGTGCTCGAGAAATTTGATGAACACAAAATGGATCTTCCGAAGGTGAGTTCGACCCGTTTTTGGGGGAATTCAGCTAGTGATCCAGCATTTTGTTTGTCTTTTAGTGTGATTTGGGAATGGATGATCTTAAGGACTCTGTTTTCCATGGCCTCGCCGTTCTTGGCTTCTTCATATTTACGAGCATCCTTCTCATCTGGTTCGGCCGCAGAGTCATCGTTTTTCTATATGTTTTAGGGGCAGCCCTTGCTGGCTTTCTCTTGAACTTTGCGAAGGACGAAACGCTGATACTCGTTCTATTTCTCATTTACATTGTTACGCCGCTGTGCAGCCTGAGGCTGACCCTATCGATGCTCATTGATCTGATACCAACTAATCTCAGGGGCAAAGCTGTTTCCCTTAGTATGATGGTTGGGTGTCTAGGAGGCCTGGTCGCCAGCCTCTTCGTAGGCTACACCATGAAGCTCAACTGCTACGTCACCTTCAATACCTTTGTGCTGGCTCTAATATGTAAGATGTGTCGCATCTTTTAATCATTGGCCCCATCTTGATAATTCCATTCCATTCCAATCCATAGTTTGCGCCATCCTTATCGTAATGCTACCCTCTGATGGGAATATGAGGTTCAAAAAAGGATCGGTGTAATCCGTTGCAGCTTTTTTCTGTTATCTTCTATCTTGTAAAACCATTCATTAAATAAAAGCAGACTCTGCCTTAAGCTTCAGCTGTTAATTTCTTTACGTATGTGTTTCCTTACTTGGAAATAGATTTGAAAAATAATATGGCCGACATTGACGAGGTTTATGGAATGTTGGGTAAGCCCCGATGGAGGACCCACAGCAATCTCATCTCATCATCATTTTTGGTTCATCTGCAGGCTTCGGTCGCATGCAGCGGACCATCTTTGTGTGCTGCATATTGATTCAGGCGTACATTACCAACGAACAGATGGGTTTGGCTTTGATTGTGGCCTCGAGCGCCTGCGATCTGCACATAGATGATCACCGCATGTCCTGGCTGATGAGCGCCGTCTTTACCGCTCAGATCCTGGCGAGCCACTACATGGGAGACAAGGCTGATGAGATCGGGAGACGCAAACTGATGCTCATATCGGGATCGCTGATGATTCTCTCTTCTCTCCTCTCGGCCCTCATGCCAGAGTTTTGGTCCTTTTTGGTGATGCGCTTCCTAGTTGGTGTCTTGTAAGTACGAGTATCTGCTGGGAGATAGTTTCCATACTGATTGCTCCTTGCATCTCTTCTTATTGCCATACAAAGTGTGAGTGGACCGGCAGTGGCTATGCAGACCTACTTGAGCGAGTTCACAAAGTTCTCCCTGCGCCCCAAGGTGCTCAACTACGTTAGCTATGCCATAGGTCTTAGCATGATCATTGTGCCATGTAAGGTTAATCCTAATCCATCCATCACCTGACCCGACATTCAAATTCACATTCACTGCTGCAGGTACTGCTGCATTAATCGACGTAAATATCCTCATCTACAATGATTACGTCTTCTCTAGCTGGCGACTTCTGATCCTGCTGAACCTGCTGCCTGGTTTGACTGCGTTCGTTATGCTTTATCGACTGCCCGAAAGTCCTAAGTATTATCTATCGGTCAACGAGAATGGCAAGGCCCTGGCGGTGCTGGAGGAGTGCTGCCGCCTCAACAAGGGCAAGGATGTTACCTTGGCTAGTCTGGGAGTGAACTCCGTCACGCAGCCACGCTTGCGTGGTGCTACCATCAAGCGGAAGTAAGGATACATTCGGCTAGAGCTTCAAGTACGATATATACACTATACATACATCTGTCCCAATTGTTTGTTTCAGCTGTGTGGCTCGCCTGTGGTACGAGTCGCTGCCGCTCCTGCAAAAACCCTACGTTCGTAACTTTATCCTCACGTCCACAGCTGTTTTTGTGCAATTTGGCTTGTGAGTTGCCATCCCAAAAGGATGAAGGGTCGATTTATAAGTTTTATTGCAGGAGTTTCGGACTGGGCGTTTGGATGCTACGCATACGCCATCTTATCCTTCAAGTGGAGGAGGACGACACGATCTGTGTGCTGATAAAAGAGCATGGAGATAAGAAAATGAAGCTTCCTACGGTACGCAAAGGGGTCTTAAATATGTTTCTGTATCTGTATCTATTTTTACTTTGTATCATTTGTCCTTTGTATTATTTGTCCTTTCAGTGTGATTTACGCTTTGAAAATGTGATGGACTCCATTTACCACGGTATCTTTGTGCTTTTCCTCTTCATTTTGACCAGCTTTCTCCTGATGTGCATTCGGCGCAGAACCATAATATTGCTATACCTTTTGTCGGCTGCCCTTGCTGGTTTCATGTGCAATTTTGCTCAGGACGATACGCTGATATTGATTGTATTCCTGATTGTCATTGTTCCGCCGATATGCAGCCTGCGGCTGACTTTATCACTGCTCATCGATCTGGTTCCCACTCATCTCAGGTGAGGTTTCCTTCGGTGTCCTTCCTTGTCTTTATTTTGTGTGTGAATTTGCATTTCTCTAGGGGTAAAGCTGTTGCTCTGGCCTTGATCTTCGGACGGGCAGGTGTTCTGTGTGCCAGTTTATTCATCGGCTACACTCTGAGGGATCATTGCTATTTCACCTTCAATGGTTTTGCACTGGCCATCACCGGTAATACTTGAATACTTGATGGAACATGCTTATGTTATAATGAATAATTATGAGTTCTCTTGTAGTTTCCACGATCCTTATTCTGCTGCTACCTTCCGAGAGTAAAATGATGGCCCGTGTGTCCAACTAGACTCGCCTACCAGTCTGCCTGAATACCCATACCAATGCCCATCCTGAAGCATCACCTGCTTCATCAACAGAATATACAGCATGACGGTTACGTGATATGCGTTATTATTTGACAGGCATGCTTCATTAAAAGTTTTTGGCAGCAGCTCGAAAGAAGTGGTTCGATGTGGGGCGATGTGCGCACAGTAAGGGCATGACAAGGGCAATGGGCTTTCTTATCTGTCTTGCCAATCAGTCAATCAATCATTCAATCAATTGGGCGAACAGTACGAAGTGAATATTTTATATCCGCCGCCCCTCCGGCAACAAAAAAGGATTATGGCAAAAGTTCAAATCATTTTTTTCTTTATTTTTTTTTATTTCTTCCCGCCAGCCAAAAAAAGTAAAATAAACGTCAAATAAACTTGGCGACAGACGCCCGTGGATTTTTCTTTCCTGTACGAGAATATACATTTATATAAAAGTGGGTATATGTATGTGTGTGCACATATATAGCTGTATGTATAGCAGATATGAACGTGCGTAAAAGGCAAAACGGGAAACAAAATGAAAGGACAGAATAGAAAAAGGAGAGTTGGCAAAAGGAAAGCAAGGCAATCGCTAAGCGGCTTAATAATAACTGTCGGAGCAAGAAAAATCGAAACGGTAGGGGTTGGGAAAAACGAGAAAAACATATTGAGCAGAACGAAAAAGTTTTTTTTGCCGAACAAGCACAATACTCGTAATAGGGACACCTCTCCGGGACGATTGAAGAAAGCTGTCGAGTCCCGTATACTCGCAGACTCATTTACTACCTATGAACCTGGCTGAACGCTGGCTTTCTTCCAGCTACAGCTAGACCCACCATTCGGGGAGCAATAGAAGGCAAACGCAGACACAGAGACAGACATCAGACGCTGCTACTCATATTTAACGGCTTGTTTGTGGATCAGGAAGATGCGTATTTCGGCATTGTTCTCTTACCGCGTTGTTTTCCACCGCCGCGTCACCGAGTGAGTTTTTATATTTTGCATTCTGGCCTGGCTTTTAAAAGTTAATTTCAAGGCTGAGCTATTCCAGAGCAGCGGTGCTCTGAGATGCTGCTGGGATTCTGTTCTGGGATGCTGCTGGGTTGTCAGCGCGTTGAAGGGTTTATGAGGGCAACGAATTGTTGCCAAGGCGCCATTCAACAGGTAATAAGGTAGGGGACTGGGAGGCTGGAGGGTATCAGAACCAGTACCAGAACCCTGCCTACCACCCGTGTGGCTTTGCATTTTAAACAAAAAATTTGTTGGGAATCTTTCCTTTTGTTGAGTTTTCCTTTTTTTTGCCTGGCTTTTCTTTTCTTAACATTTACCTTCCTTTTTTTCTTCTGTATATTTTTTTTTTGTGGGGCTGTGCAAATAGCATCAATAAGCTTTAATAAGCTCCAGCCACGTAGCCACGCAGCCACGAAGATGGCATCAGAAGTTTCGATGTGTGTCCTGGGGACTGGTACTGGGGCTGGGACACTGGATTATCAAGTGGTATTTTTGGGTGTGTGTGTGTGTTAGTGCATGTGTGTGGGTTTGTATCTCTGTATGTGTTTGGTTGTAATAAGATTTCGGCATTTGCGCAGACTGCGAATGAGACGCTCTTTAACATGCATACGAGTGAGAGTAGTACAGTTACAGTACAGTTAATTAAGTGGCAACATGCATCTCTAGCTGGAACTGGGATGCCAGAATTAGCACAAAATAACGGCTACAAAAGATGCTCCTTTTCTGTTTTTTTGGGGATACTTTTTGGTAGGGGAAATACGGAATAGTAGTAGTTGTAGTTGTAGTATCTAAAATGCCAAACGTAAACGCAAACGTAAACTCAATCTCAACTCAAGTTCATTTTCTTGCATTCTTACCAGTGGGTGGTGGTGATGTGGTTTTAGTGTGTATCTGTAGTCTTGCTTTAATGCAGTTAACATTTGTTGGATATTTATTTATATGCCATTTGCGTAAATATATATGTGGTTGCTGTTAAGCTTCAATTTGCAAGGATTTGGTTTTGGCTTTGGATTTTTTTTTTGGTTGTTATTTGTATAATTTACAAAGGTATTTTTCTGTTTTCATTTGTCTGTTGTCTGCCAACCATTTTCTTGTCTGTTCTGTGGTTTCTGCTACGGTTAAAGTGGTGCAATGTCGCAGAGTGGCAAGTGTGAAGTGGCTTGGTGTTGCTCGAGAGAGTGGTGGCAATTTCTCAATTGAGTTAATTTATGCAAAAGAACGTTACAAAATACTCGTACTGACTGATTGGTGGGTGCCAAGGGCTTTGAAATTAAGGTGGTTTTAGGTTAGTGCTTTTTTTGTATTATTTTAATTAAAAATTTCTTAGGATTTTGTTGTTTTTGGTTTTTAATTGAATTTAGTGTTTTTTTTCCATTGTGTGTGGGGTGTGTCAAAGCTTTGATAATGCGACACCGATATTGTGGCTAATAGTGGAAAAGATATGGAAGAAGACATTAGATAGATAGATAGATCGAGTGAGAGAGAGATAGTGGTAAATATATTTATATGTATATGTATTTATGGAGTATAGGATTATAGGAGTGTACAATGCAATGGCTGATGTATATTATCTATTGTGGCATTAATCATTATCATGAGACACAACTAGCAGCAAGGCACAGTTGAGGATTGAGGAGGATTGTGAGTAGAGTGGCGTGGCGTGGAGTGGAGTGTACAGGAAACATAGAGCAAGAGTCAGAGTAGAGAGATAGGAAAAGAGAGAGACAGACAGAGAGAGAGAGAGTCTCCAGGGTTGAGATCTCCTTAAAGTTCGAGTGTTGGCAAAATCATAACAGTTATAAGCAGCCTCTCCAGCTAGAAGCATCTCTGAGGAGTAACTCTCCCTTGTAATCCCATAATACCATTGGTTATGCCATAGGTAATGTCAAACAATATCAATAACCCCTCTACTCACGTCGCGATCCCATGCGCTTGTGCTGCTCAGTGCCCAGACTCATGGTGCGTCCTAGCTCGCCGCGGACAGCCTTCAAGGATTTCAAGATCTCATCCGGATCGCGTCGAGCCACGGAAGAGCGACGCCGTCCCACAAGATACGATGTGGGTGGCGTAGCCATGGCGTCCTCCTCGAGCCGCTGCTTTTCGGCATCCTGGAAACTCGATCGACGCGAGCCCGGCAATGAGCGCGAGAAGTCCTTGCCCAGCTGGTAGACCTCCACCTCCATGGTCTCCGACTGCGATGAGCCGCGTCGGGAGCCCGCCATCCAAGCGGTGTCGGGATGCAGCAGCGTCGCCCCATCTCCAATGGAGTCTACCTCATCGGAGATGGATCGCTGCATGTTGTAGTCGCGCCTCAACAAGCGGCTGACATCGCCACAAGGTGCCCCGGCTCCGGCTGCAATGGAGCCGCGTGGCGACACGCTCGGCGACTTGCTCATGCTGATGCCACGCAATCCCTTGATGTCGTCCAGCCGACACCAGATCGCCTGATCGTCGAGGAAGGCCTGCTGCAGCTCGATGCTGCATTCGCCCAGGAATATGGACTCGGTGTGCGGCACCAGATCCCACAGCTGTATGTCTATATAGCGATCCATCAGGCTGTCGGCCTTCACGTGGCCAAATGTCAGTGTGGCATTCCAAATGGGATTCTGTGTGGGTCGACTGACCTCCGTCTGCTGGACACTGCCATCGCCGCTGAAAAAGGGATTGAAAGAGAGAAGGCAGAAAGCAGAATTACGAAGATTGAAATGGAATTATGAGGAATTAAAAATGGAACTAAAATCACTTACCATTTGGGCAGAATACGGACCTTGGCATACGCCTCCGGCAGATTGCCGTGCCCGTAGGCCTCGTCCCTAAGCGCCAGATCATCGGCGGCCATCAGGGAGACGACCAGCTCCTGTCGCTCTGCTTGATACCAAACCTGAATCTGGACGCGTCCAGAGACCATCTTTTCGCGTGCAATTTGCTCCTGCGGCGGATTGAAATGCACATTAGTGGGACAGACAGACAGAGACAGAGAGACAAAGCGAGAGCACACACACTGTCTGAATGTGGAATGCCTGCTGCTGCTGCATCTACATATGGAAGTTCTATGGAAAATATATATACATATGTATGTATATGTTTCATCAGAATTCATCAGCCTATGGCCTACGCAACAAAAAAAAAGCAGTAACTGCACGACTTTCTGTCTTGCCTTGCCTCTATTTACAGTTGTTGGCTAATTTCTTTGCTTTCTCGTTGTGTGTGTGGGTGTGTGTATGTACATAAACTGAACAACGAAATAAAAGCAATCAAAACGCAAAAAAATACTAACTAAACGAGGGAAAACCAAGTGCAGGAATAGCAATAGAGAGAGAGAGAGAGAGAAAGAGACATAGGTGGAACATGCTATATAAATGGCAGTGCACTCCCCCCTCGGGGGGCAAAAACACAGCGATAGAGACACACATAAATATAATGCAAATTATGATGCTGCCACACACATACACACACACAAATAATAACAACTCTTACAGATAAACAAAGACCGCACCGCAAATGCAATCTTCTCTTGAGGATTCTCTATATCTCTATAAAACCCCGCCCCCCAAAAACGGAAGTCATTGCGGCGCAGTGGCGCATAAAGGTTCGGTGGTGTGGGTTTCCCTGTGAAACCTGCAGTGCAGTACAGTACATGTATATGTGGTAGTTGGTAATAGCGTGGCTTCCACATATAACATATTCATAGCGTGTACATGGGCTCACACCCACACTCACACCCGCACCCACACTAAAACAGTAGAAATACTAGCAGCAGCAGCAGCCAAGAATTGACTGCTGGATCTGCAGCAGCACCGGAAGCCGTTATATTGCAATAACGTGTACCGAACGGAAATGGAGCCCGCACACGCGGCATACCACCACACATGCAGACCGACGGACCCAGTGCCAACTGCGAACTGTTGCTTGCTTGTTCGGTAACTTTTTTATGCCCGAAAAAAAGGAAAATTATTACTATATGCCGTTACACCGCCCACTCCTCTCTATCTCTCTCTCTCTCATCTTTGGATATCGAATTCGTGTCGGGACTGTTTATAAGCCACAGAGTGCCGGAGAACGAGACGGTGATGGTGACGGAGACGGATACGGGGTGCTTTCTCTGGCGCTGGCGCATTTATTTTTATCTACAGGTAAGCAGGCACATGTACTTGCTGGATTATTGGAGTTTATCAGGCATCAGGCAGTGCGAAAGCCAGAGCCGGAGCGATAAAAGCCTAAGCACTTGAAAACTTTTCAACCCAGAATGCCTCCATGTGCCTGTCGATAATCACAATGATGAAGGCTCCCCACCAAAGAGTCAGTGGGCGAGGGGCGGTTCTCAATTGTTGTTAAAAGTTTTCTAATTTTCGACATTTCGAGCATTTTATGCCTCCCAGCTGTCAATGAAAGGGCGACAGGACAGGCTCAGCCAGCAAACTTTCGTCGCCAACCCCGCCCCCCGCAGCACCTGTTGCTGACAGTGCCAGAGCGGGGGCTAAGACAAAAAGTTAACTGTTGCCCCGGACGGACGGAACCTTCCACGGGCCGCAATGAAAAACTCGCACGCCAACTTGACACCTGCCACAACAACAACAACAGTTTTGGGTCTTCGGTGCGCTGCTGCAAAACTTTCGCCAGTCAAGAGGAATATTGCGGTTACATTTTGCCTACATCTATTCGAATCTTTTTTCCCGCTGCAAAAGGTAACGGTAACTCAAATTGACAGAAAAGTTTGCGGCAACGGTGCCAATGAATAATAAACAAGCATAGACATGCCAGCAAATGGAGGATACACACACACGCACACACAGCTAGACGCCACATACAAAAAATATACAAATATATACCGAAAATTATACAACAATTATAAATATAATTAATATACTACATAACAGAAAAAACCTAAGAACAACAATACAAAGAACAAAGTTTCCAGGCATTTAATTGGAATTCGAATTACGAGTGCGAGTCTGCTATCAAAATTGGGGAAAAGTCATATGCAAATTGTGAATATAATCATTCAAAATAGCAATCAATCAATCGCATGGCATTGAGGCGTGAAGTGGGGTGCGGTAGTGCGGGTGGTGGTTGGAAGCAGCATAGCTCATAAGTCAATCACTCTCTGCAATCGATTTGGATGACAGTCATAATACTTTCGGTTGTAATTTGTTTGTTTTCTTCTTTTTTTTTTTTTTTTTTGGTTTTGTACATATATATTTTCATTTGGTTTTACTCGGGTTTTAGTTTCAGTTTTCAGATGCTTACCCCCATTTTTTTGGGGGATGCTTCTGTTTCGGTTTCAGTTTCTCGTTTTTTGGTTTCTTGGTTTCTGGTTTTCTTGCATTTTGGATATTTGGTATATATTATATATCTGTTTATAGCAATAACTCGTGCCAGCTGGGGTTACATTGGTTTTGTACAAACAGGAAATGAAAAATTGAGTTTAATGTTCAGATACAATTATAGCATATGTATAAGTTTAAGTAAGTTAAGTAGTAGGTATGTGGATTGTTGTTGTTGTTGTAGCTGTTTGTTTATTTATATATATATATTTAAAGTCGCTAGTATTTTGAATCGCAAGTCGTTCAAGAGAAATTCTAATTGGTTCAAGACATTTTGCAAGAGCCACTAAATCACTATTTCAAACAAATTCGTAGGCTTAGACGTAAGTTTTATGCAAATTAATCAAAATGCAAAACAAAACATACAACAAATTGTGAAGGAATCGAATCGAATAGAATCTAAGGACAAAATCAACTCAACTCAAATCGAATCGCAAATCAAACTGAAACTCAAACATTGTATCGTGTGGTGTTTCGTTATTGTTCGGCGACCCTGGAAAATCATGGACTAAAAAATGGCTGCAGCTTGATTGGCCTGCTGGATCATCATTTTTATATATATTAGAATCATGATAACATTACCACACAATAGGCTTTTGTTTTGTTTTCGACAAATTAGCAAATGCAAAACTAAAAGGCATTTAAGCATTGGCACGATAGTGACGATAGAGTCTGTCTGTGTGTGTGTATATGTGTGTGTGTGTGTGTATGGTACTGGGTTTCGCGTTGGGAGGACATCTAAAAGGAGATAGTGTAAAGGAAATACAACACTATAGTTCCTATATATATGTACATATAGATGAAAGGGACACAGTGGTATATTTAAAGAGTCGAAGTCGGGTAATATGCAAAACGCCAAACCAAGAAGAGAACACAAAAAAGAACAGAACAAAACGAATCGAAGGAAACGAAACGAAATGAAACTCAGCGAAAAGAAGAGAAAGTAAAGGTAAACATTTCCTAAGCGAAAGCCAAACAAAAGCTCATAAATTGACAGAGAAGTGAAAGTGGAAATTGTATACAGTACAGGGGGCATGGCGGAAAATCACAAGAAAAAAAAAGAAAAACCACGGCGTATACGCAGCCAAACGAATTGTAACCAAAGGAAAGAACAAGACAAATGAAAGCATCACAGAAAGTAAAAGAAAGCGCACTTTACAATACATCTTGTTTGGGGCTGGTAGGCTGTAGGTGGTAGGTGGGATTGGGGCATTACAGAATAACTTATACGAATAGAACCTAGCTATATTACACTGGGGGCGAATGTACAGAGAGTACTTGTGATACGAGTTGCTTTTGTTCATTTACCATTAGATTGATGGCTTCGGGCAGGGGCGACGGGTCAACGGATCTGCTGCTGCTGCTTCTGCTACTGCTATTGCTGCTGTGCGAAAGGATAAAGCAAGTCCAGGCTCAATTCTTGGCAGGGATTACAATTTGTTATGTTTTGTTTTGTTTGTTTGCAGTTAAATAGAGAGACTTTATTTTTCACGTTTCTTTTGCTTGTCTTTTCGCTTGTTAGATTTTAGATTTACGATTTAAGATTAAGGTTCCTAGCACATTTTGTTGCGCATTGGTGGTATACGCATTAGAGACTAATAACTGGTTTTTATATGGTATATATAGATATATGTATGTACTATATATAGTATATAGAAGGTATAGTGGGTTTATCGTATATCGTATAGCATGGGGTTTGGCCTGTAAGTGAGTACACGATTACATTATACATAGATAAAGTTTTTGTTAATTTGCTCTGCATGCCACACACTGCACAGCACTTTTCGAAATTAGTTTCAAGCCTTCCAATCTACACAAAAAAAAAAACACAAAGACAATGGCCACTGCAACAAGTGGCGCTACAAGTGTAAGTGTGTGTGTGTGTATACAGTCATCAGTTATCCTTGTACATCTTTGCATGGATACATAGAGCTATATAGCTCGGATTTATTGTAAAGGTTTATACATTTAGCACATAATACAGTTACAATTACAGTTAAAGTTACAGTTAAACGTATAGTTAGGGTTACAGTTACTGTTTCAATTACAGATACAGTTCGAGTTTCAAGTTTGCTTTCGCTTTCGTGGTTTCATAGTTTCATGGGTTATACAAAAAAAAAGAGTCGTGTGATCGAAATGAAAGTTAAATGTTATCACCCATCTGACAGGAGTTACACAGCTACAAAAGAGCATATCGTATAATATAATAATTCAATCGGTTCTCTGCCTCTGCCACTGTCTCTGCTTTGCTCTTCTCTTTCTTTTATACTCTTTCACTTAGTTTCTGAAACATGGATATGTAGGTGGGCTCTCCACAGAGTTTGCTGGCTACACACAGTTCGCTTCTACTTCTACTTTCGCTTTCGATTCAACATTTACAAACACATCAACACATCACTAACAGCGACATACAAATTAATACAAACGCGTATATGTATATGTATGCAATGGTGTATACAGTAGAACACACACAGATATAGTGTATATAGTATGTGTAATATGTAGGCATGTAATTGGGTCTAGAAATGCGCATACATATACATATATTCATTAATACGGGTATACATCTACATATATATATAGTATATGTATATAAGGAATTCTTCGGGGCTGCGTGGGTTCTTTGGCTCAAAAACACACACATTTAAACATTTCAACAACAAACTACTGGTTTTTTTTTTCTTTTTTTTCTCGAATTGTGTTTTTTTTCGTCTTACTAATTATGTCATAAAGTCAATAACATTTAAAACACACACAAATATTGTTTAAACTCTGTTTCGCTACAATTTTGCACTAATAACATTTATAAAGATTTCGGTTTATCTATATCTATATATATATACATATATATATATATATATATATATATATACTGTACTGTATAATAAGTAACTTTATAGCTTCCGGCCTCAGCTGAGACCGAACTCAGACAATCGATCGATCGATCGATCATTGGCGGGGGAATTGTTATTAAGTAGTAGTTCTAGTGGTAGTAGTAGTACATTTTAGTTTCCATTTCATTAAATAATTCTCTGTGGATTCTCATGTTCCTTAGTTATTATTGTATCAATTCGTAGAGCCTAGAGATCTGTCTGGTCTACACAAGCGGTGTATATTCGGCGTATATCGTATTTACTATATTTCCGGGGTGGGGGTAGGAGTTTCGTTTTTTTTTCTCAGGAAGGGGGGCAACCATCGGGTCGGTTGTTATCAATAGACACGAATGCTAGTTAAAATTCTATAGATATTTCGCTTAAAATATCTATTGTTTTGGTGCTTGTCCTTACGGGGGTTCGCTGTGGCAATTCGATTGCCACAGGAAGAAGAATGTTCAACAAAGGGGACAAAACTGATTTGGAAACAAAGAACGAACGAGTATATGTATATGTACTAAGTATATATCTATCGAGTACGAGTACGATCTTTGAGCATCTGATCTCTCTCTCTCTCTCTCTCTTTTTCCCTTTCTGACTAAGTTTTAGTGGTTCGCTTTAGTAGTCTGCTTATATTTACCCTCTACTACATATATATGTATACGCGATTAGTTTGGGCACAAGTAAATATATATAGTATGCACGTACGTAATATATAGTAGGTATATATGTAGGTATGTACATATATTTTTTATTTCTCGAAATCACTAAGTACTACCAACACCGAAAAATAAATATATATATATGTTAGGTACATCTTGTGGTTATAATGACAGAAAATAGCAATGAACACATTTAATTTATCCATTTTGTATAGTTAATAATCAAAATTAAAACAAGTCGTAGTCGTAATCGTAAGGGAAATTGAAATCAAAACAGAAATCAGGTAAATGTTTATCTTGTTAGCTACTGTTTAAAATGTGTTTAAACGTATGTACGAGTATGTGGTTACCAAAAACTAAAAAGATTCCAAATGATTTGATCGTTGAATCAGTGACTAGAAAAAGATGATTTTTCATATACATATGTATATATATAGATTTTTATATATATATAGGTAGATTATTGAAGCTGCAGAGAGTTCAATGCATTTTGTGAGCACTTTGTGGAAGCTGAAATCGTGGTGTGTATGTGTGTGTGGGAGTAGGGGGAAACTGCTGCAAATGCTTAAGCTGCATTTAATAGCTATTTACGAGTATATATAGTATTTATCATTTTGTTCATTTTGTTCATGTATAGTATATATATATATTAATACATATTTTCACTTTCGTGCAGTGACTGCTCGACTGCTCCTCGTGCCTTACGCAAATTAATAAAACGAAATATGTAGTTTTATACCGGAGTTTTTGGTAATTTCCGTCTTGTTGGCGATGCTGGTGATTTGTCTGTGGTGGTTTCGGGGTCTATATATAATTTTTTTCGGTTTTTTAGGAAGTAACAAGAAACGAGAGCAACAAATGAAAAATGATGTAAATGTCAGAGCTGTTAACATAGGTACAAGGTATATAGTACATAGTATGTATATTTATGGTACAACAATTGTAAACGTACAAAGTTTACATCAGAAAACCGATAGAGACACTTACCCGCAATGAGGCCGAGGCCAACGGGACCATCGCCCGAGCGTCGTGGTCCGCTCTGACCACCGGCATTGCCGGGCGGCAGATTCTCATCGAAGAGATCGCACATACGAAAATCGGTGGCATGCTCCACCAGCAGCTCCACAATGTCCCCGGTGCGATCCATGATGGAGCAGACCTCTTCGAAGCTCCGGTCGATTAGAGACATCCCGTTCCATTCGAGTATCTGTAAAAGTATTTGCGTGTTTGGGTGGGTGTTTGTTTTTGGTATTCAAAATTTGAGCAATACACAAATCATCATTCATCGGGATATTAATTTTCGGCTTTAGCTGTTGACAGGCATCCATCCATCTGCTGGGAGAGTGCTCTGCGGTGAGCCGCACATCAACACTCCAACGATTGTGTGAGCCTCTCTGTCACTTCGCATGGCCTATACCCTATATACCCTTTATTCCCATTTTTGCGTTTGAAGGACCCTCACTCACCTTGTCCCCTTGCTGCAGGCCATTCTTCTCGGCCGCTCCGCCCGGCACCGTCCAGACAATGTACGCAAAGAGTCGGCCATCGGCTCCGGTTTTGCCACCGACGACGCGCATCCCAAAGCCACGTGCTGCAGGAATAGACGATGTCAAAAATTTAATAAGATCCAAGAATAGGAACTGAGCCCTAAGCACTCAGCACTGGAGTGATTATGGCCAACAAAAACTAGAAGCCAAGAGCAGAATAATCAATAGAGAGAGAGAGCGACGCTCAACTGGAACTTCGCAAAGAGGAGCCAATCTGTGGATTGCCGCTCGACTGGGGACTAGGCAGGAGGCACGTAGTGGGACAGATACAAATTTCGGGCATGTGGCAACAATTTGCGTTGATTTCATTTGCACTTAGTAGTGGCCTGCTCACAGTCTCGCTGCCACTGCCACTGGCATCCCCAGGAACGTTGCGTATACGCCCTGTCCTGTCATCTATTTGGTTTGTTTGCGCTTCTCCTCAGACCCGAGACCCGAGTGTCTAGCAAGTTTTTTTCTGCTTAGTCAACGTGTTCGGATTCGTTTGCCTCCTCCGCGCGCTCTGCTCCTCTCCACTCCGCAGGATGTATGTGCTTCTGTGTATTTTCGGAGAATTTTTCCCACAAATTTGGCACAAATTTATTTGTTCTTGTGCGGTCTTGGAGCTAGGACTTGATCCCTTTGGCCCTTTGGCCCGTTTGGCCTGATATGCCTGCTGTCTGACCCTCGTCTCTGAGGTTTATCGACATTTATTGCACTTTAAGTGTGCGAAATGTGGGACGGGCAGTCACAGTAATAGGGGATACCGGTACTGAATCAATTTCCCTGCCAAAATCCAAACAATTTAATTAATTTAATTGCACTTTTCGGCGCTGGGGTGGGCTGGCATGTGGTGGGGGCTGTGTAGTTCAGTTTCAGGTACTTATCATTTGATTGGAGGAGGAGGAATGGGGCACAGAAAACTAATTTCAACAATTTGTGCACCGAAAACTTGCGAAAACGGATTTCCGGCGCTCGCTGGCTGTGGCCCCGAGGCCCGGACAGCCCCGACATTCAAGCGCTTGCTGCAGACAATGGCTAAGAAAGTTAACAAGGAACCGGGAGCGAGAGACGGGGAAAGCCAGGCAGGTGGAAGCGGCAGAAGAATCCGCGATGACAATGAAATTGTGTCGCCAAGGTGAGCGAGCTCCTTGGCGCAGCAGCAAGGACGGCTGACTGCCTGCCATCGCATGGCATGGTAGGGGGGTCCAAGTTTTGTGCCCCGGAAATGGTGGCAAACTCAGAAGTATGCAATAAAAATGTTGCGCATCCGCCATTGCTGTTGATTCAGGCGCATTGATACCCAATTAGGGGATAAGGCAACCAACCAATATCATCTTCCCTCTGCATCCTCCATTCGCCAGCCCTTGTTTGTTGAGTGTGTTTTAATCAAAAGTTTTTATTTTTTTTCGTCTGCTCCCACCGCTTTAAGACGACAATAAAAACGTTATAAATAAGACGCAAATCCTTCTGCTGTCAGCAGGCAGGAAAACGAAAAAGAAATTTCCGCTGCGGGTAGCGGATGAGAAACCCTCCCTTGCCCTCCCCCCACGCCTTTGCAGAGTATTCATTCGATGACGCAACAGTTTTTTGGGTTATGCGCAACTTGTGGGAGGGGAGGAAACTCTTTGTGCCACTTTTCCATTGGGTCTTTTTCCATTCGAGCCGGCACTTAACATGCACGAAATTCGTTTCGGCCATAAAACCATGAGCTGAGCTGAGGTCAGGCGCGGTCCGTCCTGGCTGTTTGGCTAGCTGGTCTTTTGTCTCATTGTTTCGACTGACCAGCACACAACCCACGAGATGTCTGCTGTTCATTTCCCTGCCTAGCGGTTTGCCCGCTTTTACGATAGAATTTGCTTTCCGGATGCCCAGCCATTTTTTTGGATGTGGCCATCATTGGGATTTAATAAGCCAAACGAGCCATACACACACACAAAAGGTGTATAAACATTTCGTATGGTCTACCAAGGGTCCAAGGGGTTATTCCTATTTGGAGCATCCATTTCTTTTGTTAGTCAAGGGACAGAAATACTCGCACAATACCAATATGTTAGCAAAATTGAATCTCAACATTTGTGGGGATTGTTACGTAACAGAAAGGAAGGTGGGACGAATAACCTACGGTAGGACATGGACATAGTACTCATCGGAGGATGAGTTGTAGTTGAACGAGTTTAAAGTTTCTCTCTCTCTCTCGCGTCGGTTACTTTGACAAGTTTTTAATTTGTGCTCGGATCCCATGCACCTGTGGACGCACAGTACCAGACCAGGGACACACACTGCTCCACTGCTGCGAAGTAATGACATTAAATAAGCAAACTTTCACACACACACCTGACAGACACACACACACACACACACACACACATTGAACGACTTAATCGATGCACACCTTGCACCTGCACCCTACATTCTTCCTGCGGATGACTCATGAGCGTTAGTGGCTTCTATCGGCTGTCATAAAAATTGACTCTTAATTAAACTAAGAGGGGGAGAGAGGGCGAGAAAGAGAGCTGTGGCAAGATTAAAGCAACTCCCGAAGGATATATAGATGGAATTGCTGCTCGTTTAAAATGTACTGCCTTATGTGGCAGGACTATGAAAAGGCACTCAACTGGACATCTAAGGACTGTTGTGAGTAATGCTGTGGACTAGGGGTCACCTGTTGACAGTTGAGGGCATACACGCAATGCCACAGTCAGAGGCACAGTAAGAGCCATAGCCACAGTTGCGAGGTTCGTGATTTGCAGTAATAAATCTGTGTGTGTGTGTGTGTGTGTGGCTCGTGAGGCTGCATAAAATTTCATTAGGCGTATCAAGGCGCCATTTCGAGCTACACGTCCACATCCTGTGGAGGGTCCTGTTCTTCATCGCCCCTCCCGCCCTTCGTCCTTCGCCTCTGGCCGATTAACAGTTGCTATGGCAAACGCTTAAACTGTTGCATAATTGAAGGCACAGTCGAATGTTGAATGGCTGTTTGGAAACAGGAAACAATTCAATTACATGCACCATTCGCCAGCAGGGGCTGCTTGTCACTGCCACTGCCACTGCTGTTGCAGTACATGGATGGCCATCGGGATTGAAGGGAACCTAATTAAACTCTTCAATTAGTCGAGTGTACGAAAGCGAAGTGCAGTTGCTAATTACGGCCCACCTCTACCACGAACGAATGTTAACATAACGGCAACAAAAAAGAATGTGTACCATGTTCGACATTTTAAATTATAAGGCATCACATCTGGTTGTGCCTCCGCAGCGCAGCCTTTGCTATCCTGCCACAACCTTGCGCCAGTCAATATATCAAGGCAAATTGCAGCACAGCTGCCACAGCCACAGTCGCAGGCGCAGCCTCTTGCATGTAAGAGTACATGGGTGTGTGTGCATGTCCGTCTGAAAGCAGTCCTTGTGGTTAAGCCACATGGCAAAGAGAAGAAGACGCTTTCACCGTCTCAAAGGTGGGATACGGATAAGAATGTGGGTTGCTTGGGGATAGATCCAACAAATACCAGAAGCAGCAGCATCAGCAGAAGCCAAGGAAATGATTTAGCACATTAAAATTCCACTTGCTTCGTTGCATATCAAATATGCCGGGTAAGCAGCCACTGCCGCGCTGCCACATTCCCACTGCCAATGCCACGGATAGACAACAGAGTCACTGGAAAGTCGGAGACTCAACTTACGATACAAGGAGACGGGAGGGTTGGAGATGCTTGTCGTTGCTGCTGCTGTAGCTGCGTGTTGCGTACCACAGCTTCTGCTTCTGCCTCTCCTGAGGCACCTCCCGTTGAAATTTTTTTTGCATGATATGCAAATTGAAATTTTATATAAGCAAGCGCATGTCGCACAGGTGACTAACTGACGGTAAAAATGGGGGGAAAAACTCTCTGCTCAACCAGCCAGCCAGCCAGCGGCTAGTTATTTTGATTGGAATTATAGGCGCTCGCTGGGATAAAAGCATCCTGCTGCTCCTGCTGCTGATTCTGTTGTTAGTTCAGTCGTATGTCTCATACCCGTTCTCGTAAGCAAATTAAAACGAGAGATAGTTTTCTCTGAATATTCGACTTGGGATTCCTGGAATACACCCATATCCAACCCCGAATGGATGAAATCCGTTGCTAGCTGGTAGGTAACTGGTAAATCAATTTACAGTTTTTCAGTTTCCATTTTCCCACCTGCTGCTACCTGTTACCAGTTTTCTCCTAGTATTTGGTTATAGTATTTTATGATGTGTTGAAGCATTTTTCCCTCGAACTGTGAGACTGGTATGAAAATGGTAACTGCTGCTTCTCTGGATATGAGACTGGGATGATGCGGGCCATTTTTTATGGTTTTCGACTGCAAAAAATGTTCCGTTCCGTTCGGTTCGGTGTAAGCCATGCATGCATTTGGCCAACACACAACCACGTACATATTTATGTGCATGTGTGCGCCTTATTATTTATGGCCAGCAAGGCATAAACTTTCCCACCTGCCATTTGGCATTTGGTCAGTTCTTCTAGTTCGATTTTTTCTCTCTCTGTCTCGGTTCTCTTATTTGAATATTCTTAGGAATTCTAATACCTCGTCTGATCACGTGCCTTGTGCCATGTACCATGGATATTCGTATTGATTTTTTTTGTATGACCCGGTAATTAAAAATTCAGTTCGGCTTCTGGGCTGCTGACTGGCCTCTTGAGGAATGCAACAAAAAATGCATATAATTAAAACCCGATGCATATCCACACGAGAAACAGAGAGACCATGAAACAAAGCGAGGACACGGACAGGGACAGGGACAAACATACTCGTACATTGGGGGATGGGAACAATGCCGAGCAGCTAAATGTCGTTTCATGGTAGTACATATATGTATGCCTCGCATTGGGGGTGCCCCAGTGCTGCACTGGCAGAGCAGAGCTCTGTTGAGCCATCGGTGTGTGGTGTGCCTTTATGTCGATGAAATCCGCTCAGTTGTTTAATCTGCTACCAGTTTTGCTTCCGCTTTGGGTTTCATTAAGGCCCACGGGGGCCCAAACCTTATTATTCCCTCTCCCTCCCTTATCTTCGTGTAATTTGTTGGGGGAACTAAGAAGCGTAGCGGTCGACAGAGACCCACAGAGTCACAGAGAGGGTCTAGTGGGATGAGATGAGATGACAGGAAACGGTCGTCGGTCTGTCGAATTAGCATAGCCAAACGTTGTAATGAGTCTTGTTTACTTGGCCATTTCCGGTGCGGTCTGCGGCAACCAAGGAACTGGCAGCACATCCAACCCTAGCTGCAGCCGAAGCCAAAGCTGGATGGAAAAGCTACCCTTAAATGGGTAACCTCCCCTTCCCTCTCCACCACTCAGATTCAAACATCAAGGTAAACCGCCTTCCGCTCCTAAGCTCACTTACTGCGGTGCGCCTTGTCCGTGGGATCCCGGCGCAGGATGATGCGCCGCTTTGATGCACAAATCGGTCCCGAATCCACGTCGTGTATTACAATGCGTATGGCCTCGCCATCCATTGAGGTCTGACGGCGTGGCGCCTCCAAATCCTCAAGATTAGGGCCCGTAAACGCCGCCATCGGTGGCGGAATTGACGTGGGCGGTACCGCTGGCAAAGCCCCGCGATTCTGCAGCATTGCAATGTCGGGTCTGTGGCCAGAAGGAAAATTTGTATCAGATCCGGCTGAGCCGCTGAGGAAAGGCTTTCTACTTTTACTTACAGCTGGGACCCGCGTCGTCGCATGCGGCGGTCGTCGTCTACCGTTAACACGGGACTTCCGTGGTCCGGCGAACCAGGCGAATCATCGTTCTGCATATCCTCAGAGGCGTGCGGCACCCGGAAAGAGGGTCTCCGCGATCCTGGCAATTGTATGGGTGGCATGATGCCGCCACCGCCGACCTCGCACGGCGACCGTTGCATTTGCTGCTGCTGGCCTCCTCCCCCCGGCGACACTCCACCCTGGACCAGTCCCGGGGCAAACACATCGTAAGCGGACTTTCTGTGGGCCCCAAAACAGTCGAGGAGTCAGTGCGAGGAGTTCGAGGATGTTCACTAGATTCATTTTCTTACCTGCGCGGCATCGCTGGTATACCGAGTCCGGACCCATCCGCTGCCATGCCCAACGCCGGGCCACCGCCGCCCATGCTGCCGCCCACGGGGCCCGTTTTCATGTCATCGTCATAGCTGTGCTGACGGGCCACCCGCGAGCCGCGCCTGGATTGCATACGCGACAGGGGCGCTCCGAATGGTGGCTCCTGGCCATCGCCCCGCGGTGGACTGTTGGAGCGGCTGGGTGCCATGCTGCGGCCACCTTTTAGTTGCTGCAAAATCGCCAGAGAAAAACACGAAAACGGGGTAAACTTCGTGAAAGGTAAACTTCTTAATGGTCGGTTCGGATGGCAGCCATAACGTCTCGTTAGGGGAAACCTGCGTCACGCCACGCCACGGCATGCCATGCCTTATTCTTAAAATTTAGGGTGGAAAAAGCTTACCCGTTCCAACTCCTTCAGCGAGGCGGGCGATACGTCCGAGTGTCGCCGCAGTTCGGGACTTCGTGGCGGTGCCAGGGCTGCCCCATTGCTGGGGACCAATGTCTGGGTGCTGCTGCCCAGCTTGGCATCCGAATGGCGGCGCTGCAGTGCCTCCATAACGGGCACATCCAGCATCGAGTCCGTTGAGTCCTGCGGTATGCAGACGCGCGAGGCCATTTTGCGGCGGCAAACGCTGCAACGCCACATGGTCTAAAGGGAAAAGGCAGAGAGGGAAAGAGAGAGAAATCAATTTTCCGTGGCTACGCGATATCAAGTATACGCAGCGCAGCGTTAATTAAAACTCTCGGCTAAGCGCGAAAAAATTCTATTTGCGGGCCGCTCACATTTATTGGTGGAACAGCCTGGAAAAGCTCAAGAAAACCCATTATATGTTGGCCAGTTGCCGTGGTTCTGCTTCTGGCTGTGTGGCTGTTGCTGTGGCAGCGAAAATAAACATTAATTACTTTCTGAACAAAAGTTGTGGTACGTTGCACGGGAAACATTCTATTTCCAGCAGAGCAGAGGAAGGAAAAGGTACCACTCCGGCAGGTGCCTCTTCAACCTTCATGGTGCATGCTGCATGCTGCAAGCATTGCACTTTCCACACACTTTCGCACAATGCTCGTTATATTTCCACCTGACTGCTGATTCATTTTACCCCGGGGCGGCGGGCCCTTCAATCGTCATGTGTCCGCTATACGCCATTTGCAGTCACATGTACCTGCAGGATACTGTCGCCATTTTAATTAAGTTGCCGGTGCTATGTAATTGGCCCGCAATGTAGCGGACGCGAAAGCGAATGGGAAGGGAAGCCGCAGCTGCAGCTAGCGGCCAGGCACTGGTTTATTGCTTTTGTTTTCCCCCATTTTGCATGCACTGCAATTACGTTGTCGGTGTGCCACTCGTCTGGCTGTGTGTGTGGCAGAGCTGCCAGAAGTTCATGATTCCATCGAGAAATCGACTGGAAAGTTATTTCAAAGCTGCCCTAGGAACAAAGCAACAAAGCAACGAAGGATGTGCAAATTTAAGATTTCATTTATTCTCATTTCATATGCAATTCTCAGAAGAGAGAGAGAGAGAGAGAAAGGGAAAACTAAGCCACAAAGGATATGGAGAAATATTTATGATTTCATGGGAACACATTTCTATTTACACAAAACGATTCTCTGACAGAGAGAGAGAGAGAGAGAGAGAGAGAAAGAGAGAAAGAGAGAAAGAGAGAGAGAGCGAGTGAGAGAGAGAGAGAGAGAGATAGAGAGAGTGCTTTATCTCTGCCTGCACTGACCATTACCCATTATCCATTATCATCGGCTATGACTGGGAGTTCATATGCGGCTAAAATGATTATTTTATACTTCCCCCAGGCCCAAGCCCCAGCAGAAGGAAGCAGCTGCTGAATGTCCAGGGCGTAGCCAGCACTGCATCCAGGCCCATAATTACGCTCTGTTTCCTTGTGTGTGTGTGGGTGTGTATCTATGTGTGTGTGTGGGTGTGTATCTATGTGTGTCCTTGTGGGTGTGTGTGGCTGTATTCATGACGCCCATGAACATCAATTTCAATTAGCCAAAGTGGCCAGGTTGACAGACAAACGTGAAACTTTAGGTTCAGGGCGTTGGCGGTCGACTCCTTGACAAATTGCCACGAAGTGAAGACAATGTTGCCACGGCCTGATGGCGGCTGTGGCTGCGACTGTGGCCTGTTGGTCTATCAATGATCATTATGCGGCAAGTATTGACAGATGCTCCACAAAGTGGAGCGTGGCAAAACAACGGCCACAGCCACAAGGTGCAACACCTTCTGGTCAGAGGCTGGATGGAGCGGGTTGCGAATGACCATTTAATCTCGTTAACACGGCTTTTATCTTATTAAGGCCTCAGAGAGCGAGAGGCTATTGTTGCAACCCCCCCCTACAGCAACGCTGGATAATCTAATTTGTGGTACGGCACCCCGTTATGCAATCATTGGATGGCGTGGCACTCTCCACTCTTCCACCCCGCCATTCAGATTTTCATATTAATAAGGTGCTGCTGCATGTTTTGTATGTTTATTTTTTCCACCGTCCACTGGATAGGATACTGCCTAGTGGCCTGGAAGTCGCTTGTCCCTGAAACTCGGACTCGGACTGGAATAGGGACTGGGAGTGGGACTGGGGAGTGGATGTTATAGCCCATTCGGTGGTACTTACCGCATCCTCGTGCTCGTCCAGTTTGCTGTAGCTTGCACAGTCCTCGCACACCCGCTGCTGGCACTCGAAGCACGTCTTGTGGTAGTCGTCCGGCTTGAAGGACTTGAGGCATACCCTGCAGGCCCCAGCCCTGCGACCGGGCTCCTGTTTGGCCGCTGCCCCGCCACCACCACCGCCGGCTGTTGTGCTGTGGTTGTTGTTGTTCTGGCTCCCGCCGCTGCCGGACTCCTGCTGCTGTTGCTGCTGATAGCTGGGCGAGCCGTAGCTGCCGCTTGTGTCCGCATCCGTTGGCACCAACGAGGGGCGTGGCGACATTTTATTAACTTTGAAAAGAAAAGAAAAGAGAAGCCAAAACACAAAGAGAGACAGAGAGAGAGAGAGAGAAAGAGAGAGAAAGGGAGTAAGTCATGTATTCAATTTACGAGATAAGTAAAGGGCGCCCATAAATGAAAACTTGTATATTTGTTTGATTCGGGATGTGCATTGGCAGGGAACTACATACATATCCGTAAATACAATCAAATATCAAAGGTTTTCTGTTTTCAACGCAACTTTGGAGCAGCAAGCAGAGCTGTCAAAAGTGACAATAATTGAATACCCTTAAACAAAGGAAATAGAACGAAGGTATACCTGTTTTTATACCTAGAAAGAAATTAGCTAGTAGAGAATTACTAATATCTACAACATTCATGGAATCGTGGAGAAAAGTAAGAAGTTTTGGGTCCCTGCGGCCGCGAAGCATTGCTTCGCAGGGACGATGGTTCCTCCTATGTTGCCTCTCTTCTGAGTCTCTGCAGAGCATCTGCGGAGCTCCTTCATCGAGGCGGCAGCAAAATTGCTCACTGCCGTCCAAATTGTGGCGTCTGCTATCACTGCATTCACCAGGTTGCCTATCAGCGGCTCGCCATAACTCGCTCCTAATGCGTTCGAAGCGACCGCAGTCAAAGATAACGTGCTCAGCGTCTTCTGGGATTCGACCACACCACCTGCAGTGTGAGTCACTGTGGTGAGTCTTCGTGACCGAAGCAGCCGTATCCACTGAGTAGCTGTGTGGTATAGAAGTTCACCGTACCGTGCCCCAGGTTTAACCAGCTACCGACATCTGGGATAAGACGATGGGTCCACCGGCCGTTTTCAGAGATGTCCCAGCGGCTTTGTCAGTTTCTAAGACTCTCCTCTCTGGCCTGCTTATCGCCTTCCATTCGTCGCCTGCACGGGTGTCTTTTGCCACGTGTGTGTGTGTGTATGTTTTGATGCACAGATAGCACTCAAGGTCAGATAAATATCTCTCCATGTAATATAGTTTTTTTTCCCCATAAAAACTAGGGTATCAAAAACTTCGGCTCCCTCAACAAAGGCTCTCTCCTTGCTGTTGTCTGCACTTACCCTTACATTTATTTTGTGTGCGTGTGTTTGTGTTATATTTCACCCTTGAGAAAATGGTAAAACAGTTTTATGTGGCCCGGGGAAAAAGTCGCGGTACATTAGTCACAGTCACAGTCAGGAGGCAGGAGGCAGGGAGGGCAGGGGTGCAAAAGAGGGGCAAACAGCAGCAGCAAGGACAAAGGCGCACTCTGCTCTGTTGGCTGTGCATTGCTCATACGCACAGTTGCACCTTGTGCTTTCATCTTTCGGCGCTTGACATTTGCAGCCCGCTAAAGTGGCAAAAGCAAATACGAACGAGCCTGAAACAATAAAGAGTCGCCAAGTGCTGCTGCATGCGGCAGCAAAAAACGATTGCACCTCAAGGCAGGCAGAGAGAGGCAGTGGGGCAGTGAGAGGCAGGTAGGACTAAGGATAATGCGAACGAGCTACCACATAAAGTTATTAGGGCATTTGCCAACTTTTCCTCTTTCTCTCGCAATTCTTGTGCGAGAATTTTTTGGGGACGCAGCAAAAAGTGAGACTGCCACCAAAAACTTGAAGAAAACTCGTTGCTGTTAAAAATGCAAGTGGCAAGGTGTGGCAATGTAACAGTATGTGGTTCTCTGGTCCTCTCGCCCTATGGTTGCAGCAGCTGCTGACCCTGTTGCATCTCCTGGCATTACTACGACTATTCTTGATTATGTGTGAAAGGAGCAGCGAAACGAGTGGCAAAATATTTGCTCAAATTATGGGCACAAACAAAAAGCATGGCCAGCGTTTGGTGCGATGTCGTTCGGTCTCCGTTTTACGACACAACTATAGTAAATAAACATCATGAAATAAGATTTTATTTCTTTCTAATAAATCTGATGACACCGCGCCATAAAATCAACAAGGATCTGCGCAGCAGTCCGTCGGCTGTTTTGTGTGTCGTGTCACATCGCATCGCTCTGGCAGCCAACTAAAATGCGATAAAAATAACACAAAAGTCAACACAACATTTTTCGTGTTGTGATTTGCAGTGTCGTCGTTCCCCCGCTCTCTTGTCCTCCTGCTATCCCCGCTACTGTCTCCTGCTGCTCTTGCCACAAACTGAAACTGTAGCTGAAACTGAGGCTGTGGATCTGTGGCTGCTGTTTCCATTGGCTTTTATTGACTCTGGATTTGCTGTGGACATGCGGGGATTCGGGTCGTCGGAGTCACATTTATGGCTGCCATAACAATGAGAATGGGAGCTGCAGAATGGGAATGTCGATGACTTTGTAATGGTAATGCTGATGCATTGCTGTGAGACGCGACACTGCATTGACCTGCCCCTTTGCACAATTCCAATCTGTGATGCAAACAAGCGTAAGCGGGAAATATTGCGTGTGCGCGCCGTTAACCAGGGAATTCTAGCAGGTCACTCGCCACTGGTCCCATTGATTACTTCTGGATGTGTGCCACCAATTGGTGGTGGGGCCCAAGGATAACCATCAGCCAGCCACCTGTGAGGGCCACCTGTGAGGTGGTAAACACTTACCTTTGTCCGTTACGGTGAGCAGCGACGAGGAGAGCGTAGCCTTCATCTTGTTCAAGGCGCCCGTATTCGAGGTGGCGCCACCCGAGTCCGTGCCATGCGGCTGCCGATCGTTGGACGTCTCATCGGTGGCCACCATCTGCAAAACCGAAGAGAAATGGAAATGAAATAAAAAACGGGAAAAGCCATGAATATTGGGCAACAAATATATAGAACTGTTTTGGCTTTGGCTAATATTTTGGAGAGCCGACAACGAAACGGCGCGGTGGGGCAGAATTTTTCCTACAAAAGTTTTCCATCAGCTAAAAGATTTTTATGCAACTTTGTTTAATTTCTTAATTTCTGTGGAAAAGCTTTAATTCGAGGTAGAAATGTTCCCTTTCAGTGGGTCACACGACTCGGATGATTGGGGTTTGTATTTTGTGCAAAATCATTTGCAGAAAGATTATTGCAGAAGGCAGAAAACCAGGAAAGAAAGCTAGGATGATGTAATTCTCTTTTGCGGATTATGGCTCTTCCATTGGAGAGGAAAACACCCTGGAGACACCTTTTGGAGTCCTTTCAGATTTCCGTTACGCTTTTCCGACCAGTCATTGCCAGTCGTTCTTTCAGGCAAGGTGGAACGTAATGCCTGGCGCTTTGTTTGATTTTCCGGGGAAAAATCTGCTCCTGCTGCTCCTCCTGCTGCTGCTGCTGGCGGTGAGGCGCAACAAATTGCCCAGAAATCGTAAAGTGCGACAAGTAATTTTTGATTAAACAACGAAGGAAAGCCGAAACAGAAACCGGCTGATGCTGCCCCCTGTCCCTGCGGCTGCTGCTGGAGAGTCTATTCAAAACTTTCAGTCATTCTTTTTAATGCAGAAAGGGAGAGTGAAAGAAAGAGAAAGTGTGTGTGTGTGTGTGTGAGAGAGGAATAACAATTGAAAGGGCCGAAAACATAAGTGGTCCCACCGCTCACTGCTCTGTCAGCGTTTTATGAAGTGGAAATTTTCTATTTGCCAAAGCGCCAACGAGGAAACCGGAACAAACAGCCCAGCCAGGGCACACACAAAAACTTGCCTAGAAAGGACACACACACGTAGATTGTAATAAATCAACACAGAGATAGAAACTGCTGGCGCAAATTACGCTAAGTGCTTTCGGCTGCATCATTTTCGGTTGCCTACCTTTGGGCCTGAGAGGCGCTGCGCTACCCCTCCCCCTTCTACTCAGCCACGAACTAAGCGCCATCTCGTGTCAGATTATGGCCGCTTTGTGCTACATTTTTGATGATGTCATTTGATGTCGGGAGCTTGGCAATATTTAAGCTGCGGATTTATGTTTCTAGCCATCTCCACCTTTACCTTTACCTTTACCTTTGCCTTGGCATCCAGCATCCTCTAGCATGCCACCAACTCTATACCCTCTGCATCCTGAAATCTTAGTGTAATCATCGCAATGTATAGTTGTTCTTTTGGTGGCCATATTTTAGGGGAATCCCCTTCCCCCCTCCTTCATCCCATCCCTGGTAAAAGGAGAAGCAGCAGCTAGCGGCACGAGTACACACCTTATTCACGTGGCTCTGGCTGTGGCTCTCCTCCAACTTAATTTATATGCTCAGGTGGCTGTGGCCATTTTTCTTCAGCAAGGGTGAAGCCAGCTTTTATTCTTGTCTCAAATTTTCACCACTCAACCTCTGGCGCTGTCGCTGTCACTTTTCCTGCATACACAATTATTACCGTGTTATTTTTGTCACTTATTATGATTTTCGTTTTTTTTTTTCTGGCGTCTGCGGGGCTTCCAGGGTTGTGACCCGAAGCCGCAAATAGTTTCATGTTTAGTGCCGAAAATTATGTGTTGACGTTTAAGTGCTGCCACAGTCGTTGCCAGTGCCAGTGCCAGAGCCACAGTGGCATGGCTTGGCATGGCGGCGACAACAATACTTTGGCTTGCCAGTATGTGCTCCCTTTATGGCCGCAAAGCATGCCACATAAAAGACGTCAGTCAAAGCTATCAGCTGGCAACTGGCAGCTGAAAGGATCTTTTCTTATGAATTAAACTGTTTGCATACAGAGCAGGAGGCACCAAAGAGTCGCCCTGCAGTTGGAAATCAATAAGAAATGAGGCACACAGTGAAAATAAATCATTTAAAAGTTGCTAGCAAAAGTTCAGGTCATGTATATTTATGGCAGGCACACGCCGAGGCAGTTGCCTGCCTGTTGCCTCTCTGTTGCAGCAGCCACACGTTTTGTTGCCTTCTTTCCTTCCACAATAAACTGCAGGCGAACTGTGGTGCTAGAGTGCGGCGGAATGGAGGGTGTGTGTGTGTGTGCGCTGGTGGTGGTCGGTCAGTGTCTGGCCCCAGGCGAGTCCACAGCTAGACATTAAGCAACCGCAAGGATTAGGAGGAGGAGGATCCATGGCATAGCATGGCCGGACGGTCGAAAAGAGAGAACTTTACATCAGGGAACACTGTTAAGAAAATTGCTGCAAATAAACTGCAACATCTCCCTCCCCCATCTACTCCAAATGCTGTCTGCCGCCTCCGTGAATCCATGTCATTCATGCCTCACTTACTTTGTCCTTTTGATGTGTTCTGTGCAGTCCTTCCCCCTCCTGGTTGTTAGGCATTTTGAATGTGCCAAAGAGGAGGGAAAAACTTTGTGCGAAAATCCTTTTCCTAACGGACTTCTCTGCTAACAGACTGCCAACGGCTCATCATCATCATTGTCCTGAGAGTCTTGAGTTGGGTACGAGAGAATACCAACGACTGGATCTTTGCCAAGACCGCTTTGATTTCGTGCTTCATTTCGTCTAATCAAAACTTTTGCCAAACTCTCTCTAGCTCTCTTCCTCTCTTTCTTTTTTAGCAACAACAAAATCTGCAGCATTTAGTTGCTTGGCATTTGCTTGTCAGCTGGCATTTTCTTCACCGCTTTGCCGCTTTTCTTTTAATTTTCAACTTGGTTTTTATTAACTTTGCAAAGAATTTTATGCTGAATGGAGAATTTCCTTGGAATTTACACTTTCCCCATCTTGGCCTTTTTCCCTCGCCCCCTTTTCGAATCTCTTTTTTCATTTTTCCTTTCTCCTTTTGTGTGTTATTTTTGGCTTCACACCGTCCACAGGAGACGACTTCATGTATAATTTCCGCATTTCCCAAAAAAACAAAGGGAAAAGAGACAACAAGGCAGGTGCTTTCGCAGGACAATTGAACCGCTTCGATTGCTGCGTATCCGTTTTTGTTTTTTTTTCGGTTTCATAAAAAGAACGAGGGGGAACGTTGTGAGTTGCTGCTGCGACCGCAACTCTACATTTATACCCGATACATAGTCAGTATGGATCTCCTCCGCCAGACAGCGCTAATATTGAACGACACGACAAAGAGTGCGTGCGAGAGAGATAGAAAATCAGTCAGAACGAGTCGTCGGGCGCTGCGTAGCCACTGCAAAAACGCTTCCTTCTGGACGTTACACACATCCATTTTCACCACAAATTTAATATACCCCTATATTCATTTTGAGTATCGGGTATAAAAACAGCAGGAAAGCGCAGCCATAGGAAGGGGCGCAGAAATCAGTCAGGCGACCAAAAGCATTTAAAGGGCTTTTTAATTAAAAAGTTTTGTTTGTCCACCCCAGCCCTCCCCCCTTTCCACTCAACCAACTAAGCAAGCAACCAAAAGTTTGTTGTTTCTTCCTGAATCCTGTTTGAAAAATAGCTTCAACGATCTGTTCAGCTGAGAAGGATCGCACGCCTTACTGCGTTACATACTCGTACGAACATGTCGGATCCTAATATTATTCACAGTGTATTCCGAGCTGTGCAGTGTTCACTACGAGATTGTAGTGCCTTCTTTACGATTAACCGTTTGTTATTGTCCACTGCCCGACCTATTGCTGTTCATGCTTATTCTCGTCCACTGTCTGTCCCATTGCTGTGTGTGTGTTAGTGAGATAGTGCGTAGGAAGAAAGACGACTCGCTCAGAGAGGATCAAAAGGATCATTGCCACTGTGGCAATGGGCTAGAAAGAGAAAGAGCGACATAGTAATTGCGCCGCAGACAATGATTATAATCAGATAATTATCGGAGGGATGGTTTGACACTGTTCTGAGAGTACTTGCGGTTGTTGGAGTCTGCCTGCCCACACAGTTTCCCCGCGGAGTAATTCGCTATTTACGTGCCGCTGTAGCTGCGAACCGAAATTCGACTGCTAACCCGACTATGGATCAAATTCCTAACCTGATATGCATATGCAATACATCCACTTTCAAGACAGTCAGACGAAGAAGTCTTGACAAGGGAAATAGAAGCGTATTTCAATATACGAGTACCTATGAAAGATCCCAATATTATAAAAATTAAGCTGCAAAATATTTGTGAAGAATGTTTTCCCTAGCAAGCAACCTAATTTGCAATAGACAAAATTAAGTTTTCGAGTACAAATTTAAAGAAATATGAAAATAAACCATTACAAAAACGAGGGGGAACGTTGTGAGTTGCTGCTGCGACCGCAACTCTACATTTATACCCGATACATAGTCAGTATGGCTACATTAAACGACAAAGAGTGCGTGCGAGAGAAACAGAAAATCAGTCAGAACGTGTCGACGGGCGCTGCGTAGCCACTGCAAATTGATTTGTTACTTTTGGCTATAATAATAATCCGATCTGATTCGGATTCGGCAAGATTCGGCAATCTGGTAGATATGGCCATTCTCTATGATTGTGCGTTTGTAACGGTTGCGGTTGGACAATACCGATTCAAATAAGTTATTGCTATGGTGCTCTGATATCGCATGCAATAACCTTGGGCCAAGTATCGCTGCAGGGCATAGTATAGTTGGGGTGGGTGCAGGCAAGCTCGAGGTAGGGAACAGCTGAGCTGAGCTGCCGTAAGTGCTGTGCAGCGCATCGCAACGGAGCTTTCGAAGCCGAGCTTTAAGATCGGTAAGCTCTTATTTAAGCAGTGCAAAAGCACCAGAACGTTCTCTTTCGCAAATTTGAATCTGTGCAGCCGGTGGCTATCTCCGCGTCGGTAGCAAATAGATAACTAAATCGACCACGTGTAAACCCCGAAAGAAAAGAAAAGTAACCCAAATAATTGCCATCAAGACCCACCGAAACCAAATAAAACGGAACTGGGAAAATCCCACACGGTGTGCGCGCCGCAAAAATCGGGCG
The DNA here is from genome assembly GCA_008121275.1 of Drosophila lowei. NCBI lineage: Eukaryota > Metazoa > Arthropoda > Insecta > Diptera > Drosophilidae > Drosophila > Drosophila lowei. The sequence continues at coordinate 488 of VHIG01000045.1, read as the reverse complement.
AAAATTAATACCAGTGCGCCGAGAAAACTGGCAAGAAACTACCCTGGCGAAAAGTGCATATTTGCCTCGCCTCGCCAGCAAGTGTTCTTTTTGGTGCAAACCCGTGCGTCCCACAGCTCTGCCAGGAGAACCCAACACTCGTGTCTCCGTGGAAAAGTCCGAAAAAACCGGTATGTTTAAGTGCCCTGTAGGAAAATTTAGATTTTTTTCTTAGCCCTCGTGGTTTTGTTCTATTTCGCCCATAGGGCTCTGGCCCCGAGCGGTAGCCACCCGGCTCTCCCAAAGTTCTGCCCCACCCACCTCAAACTCCCACCCTTGACGGGAGTACTCTTCTGAGTCGACCTTGGTGTGGGGCCGAGATTTTTTTGTTCCCTGTTGGATTCGTTGGAGCATCCACCTGCCCGGCGACATAACCTCCACCGGCCATAACCCTGGCGCCATATCTAACGTACGCGTATAGAGGGCATAGAGGGCATAGAGATCACCCC
>VHIG01000009.1:0-109731 GCA_008121275.1 Drosophila lowei | reverse complement strand
CAAACTACTCTGACCATGAATCTTTCCGTAGCCTTTGCCGCGATTACAATAAATTTTTCCATCTTTTTCCTTTAATAACTGCGCTTCCAAAGTCAAATCTTCTTTAATGAATAATTTATGTTAACTTTCTTCAGAGGTTGGGCGGAAACCCTAAAAGTCAAGAATTTGTTCTAGAAGGCAGTGGTTTACAGAGTCTAATGCTTTACTGAAATCGGTGTAAATAACATCCGTCTGTAAGTTTCCGTGAAAGCCTTTGTGATGGACCTATTTCAGGCTGAGGTAAGCTCAGTCACGTCCAGGGGTCAATCTACAAGAAATTTGTAGAGATGGATGGAACTTTAAGGGAGACGTCGGGGTTGGCCTGTCGTAGAGAGGATGGATCGGGGCTTGGGCGGGCGTGCTAGTGTTGTGTATCGAATGGTGTATGTGGACGTGGATTGGGGGTGTCGGCGCCTCGGCTTTGAAATGACTTACGCGGTTGATATTATTTTAGATAATTGATACTTTATTATAAACACTTTTATTTAGCACGTTCTTAAGTTTTTAGATTTATACAACGTCTATACTCGAGTTTTTTCGGGTTTTTTCGTAAGTTTTGGTTATAGTTCGGTACAACGTCTGTACTCGGGGCCGGGTTTCAGCGTAAGCTTTGGTTATAGTTCGGTACAACGTCTGTACTCGGGGTCGGGTTTCTGCGTAAGCTTTGGTTATAGTTCGGTGCAACGGCTATTTATACGTCTACTATTGCTGTGCCAGCGAGACCGAAAGTGCACTTCCGAATCGGGTCGCATTTCGCCGTTTTGATGACTTGGCGAATTTGCCGTTGGCGGGCAACGTGAGCTTTCGTGGTGTCGTCTTCTCGCTGTTGACGAACCCGGAAGACTGCACCTGATCGGTCGCTTGGCCTGGAGTGGGGGAAGTCCGCGTGACCTGGTGTGTTTGGTCAGCGTTTGTGGAGTCGGCGCGTGTCGAGTAGCTATGTGTGGAGAGGGTGTTCGTATGGCGAGTAATATATGTATTATTCTACGTTGGGAGAGGCGTTGTAGCGAACCTTTTTAGGTTCGTTACACCTTTAATGATAAAAGGTGAACTCTAATATGGTAATTGATCGTCGCCTTATAAAACCATGCTGAGCTGGAGATATAAGCGATTTGCAGAAATTTTGCAGGTGCGCAGTTAAAATTGTATCAAACATTTTGGAATAGCGGATAACCTACTCTTCGGGAAAGCAATAAGAAACAAGTCCACACAGGGCCTCGGCGTAGTACCTGAGTAGTAGTACTCAGCCGAGTACTCAGGCAATTACCTGATCAGTGTTGGCCGACGTATTAAGAAATTAAAGCGAGGATGGGTGAGCGGACGTTCTACGCTTACTTTTTACGAAGCTGTTAAACAGTTTAGGGTCCTGGGAAAATACTATTCTGCTTCAAGACAGGTAATTCCAGAATTAATTCCAGAGAAAGAAAATCAGTCAGAACGTGTCGACGGGCGGCGTAGCCACTGCAAATTGATTTGTTACTTTCGGCTATAATAATAGTCCGATCAGATTCGGATTCGGCAAGATTCGGCAATCTGGTAGATATGGCCATTCTCTATGATTGTGCGTTTTAATTTTCTCCTATCTTCAAAATTGTCGTTGCCACAGATTTTCGTTGTTTATGGCTGCGGAAGGGGTGGGGCGAAATTTTGAAACACACTTGTAGCAGTGAGCTCTCTGAGCAAAAGAAATACACTTGTAACAGTGAGTTCTGCAGTGAAAAATTACAAATAGTTTTGTAGCAGTGAGAGCTCGACAGTCAGGTCTAATAGTCTCTGAGATCTGTGGATGCTCCAGATTTTCGTCCTTTGCGGGGCGGAAGGGGTGGGACGAAATTTTGAAATACACTTTTGTAGGTTCGATATCACAGGAGTGTGGATACCAAATTTGGTTGCTCTAGCTTTATAGTCTCTGAGATCTAGGAACTCATATTTAGCAATGCCAAGCCGGCTATGATACGTGTGTGTTAGAGAGAGACAGGGCGAGAAAAAAATGAAATTGTTTTCTTCATTCTGGCTATAATAATGATACGATCTGATTCAGATTCTGCAGTCTAAAAGATATGGTCATTCTCTACGATTCTGCGATTTACGATTCTATAAGAGCTAGAGCAACGACATTTTGTATCCAGCCTTCTGTGATATGTCACTGTTACAAGTATATTTCAAAACATCGCCCCCACTTCCGCTCCCACAAAGGACGTTAAAAAAAGGGGGCTTTTTTTGGGAAGGGTTTTTTTTTTCCCCCCCGCCCGTTTTTTTTAAAAAAAAACCCCGGGAAAATTTTTTTAAAAAACCCCCCCCAAAAAAAAAAAATTTTTAATTAAATTTTTTTTGGGAAAAAGTGTTTTAAAAAAATTAAAAAAAAAAAAAAGGGGAAAAAAAAGGGGTTTTTTTCCCCCTTTTTTTTCTTTCTTTCCCGGGGTTTTCCTTTTCCCCCCTTTTTTTTCCCCCCCTTTTTTTTTTTGGGGGGGGTTTGTTTTTTTTTTTTAAAACCCCTTTTTTTAAATTTTTTTTTTTTTGGGGAAAAAATTTTCCCAAATTTTTTAAAATTTTTTTGGCCCTTTTTGCTTTTTTTTTTTTTAATTTTTTAAATTTTTTTTTTTGGGAAATTTTTTTTTAAAAAATTTTTTTTTCCCAAAAAAAATTTTTTGGGGTTTTTTTTTTTTTTTTTGGGGGAAAAAAAATTTAAAAAATTTGGGGGGGGAAAAAAAAGATTTGAAACCAAAAAATTTTTTTTTTTTTGGGGGGTTTGGGGAAGGGAAAATTTTTTTTGGGTTTTGGGGGAAAAAATTTTTTCCCTTTTTTTTTTTTCCCCCCCCCTTTTTAAAAAAAATTTTTTTTTTAAATTTTTTTTTAAAATTTTTTTTCCCCATTTTTTTAAAAATTTTTTCCCTTTGGGCCCCTTCCCTTTTTTTTTAAACCCCCGGGGCCCCGGGGGTTTTTCCCCCCGGGTTTCCCCCCCCCCCCCCCCCCCCCCTTTTTTTTAAATTTTTTTTTTTGGTTTGGGGGGGGTTTTTTTTGGTTTTTTTCCCTTTTTCCCTTTTTTCCCCCCCCCCAACCTTTGGCCCAAAATTCTTTAAAAAACCAAATTTTTTTGGGGGTTTTTAAATTTTGTTCCCCCTTTTTTTTTTCCCCAAAATTTAAAAAAGGGGGGGGAAAAAAACCCTTTTTTTTTTAAAAACCCCCTTTAAAAATTTTTTTTTAAAAAAAAAACAAAATTTTTTAAAATTCCTTTTTGGGCCAAACTTTCCCTTTCCCTAAAAAACCCAAAAAAATTTCCCCTTTTTCCCCCCCCTTTTAAAAGGTTTTTTTAAATTTTGGGCCCCCAAAAAATTTTTTTTTGGAATTGGCCCTTTTGGGGGCCCCCCCCCCCCCCTTTTTTTCCCACCTTTTTTTTTCCCGAAACCGGCTTAACCTTTTTCCCTTTTTAAAAAATTTTTTGGGGTTTTCCCTTTTAAAAAACCCCCCGGTTTTTTTTTTTCCTTTAAAAAGGGGGCCCTTTTTTAAAAATTTTTTCCCTTTTTAAAGGGGTTTTTTTTTCCCCCTTTTTCCCTTTTTTCCCCCTTTTTTTTTTTAAAATTTCCCGGTTTTAAATGGGAAAAAAAAATTTAAAAAAACCCTTAAAAAACCTTTTTTCCCTTTTTTTTTCAAAGGGTTTAAAAAAGGGTTTTTTTTAAATCCTTCCTTTTCCCCCTTTTTTTTTTGAAATTTTCCCAAAAAATTTTGGGAATTTTTTTAAAGGGGGTTTAACCCAAAAACGTTTCTGCCCTTTTTAATTTTTAAAAAATTAATTTGGGGAAAATTCCCTTTTCCTTTCCCCCCCTTTCCGGGCCCCCCCCTTTTTTTCCCCCAAAGACTTTAAAAGGGAAAGGAATTTTTTAAATTTTGGTTTAAAATTTAAAGGTTTTAAAAGGGGAAAACCAAACGGAAACCGGGAACCCAAATTTTTAAAAAGAAAAAACCCCAAAAAATTTAATTTTCCCCAAAAAAGGGGGTTTTAATTTTTGGGAAAAAGGGGGAAAAATTTTTTCCCCCTTTTCCCCCAAAAAAAATTTGGGGTTTTAAAAAAAGGCCTTACCCCCCTTTTCCCCCAAATTTTTTTCCCCCCCCCAAGGTTTTTTTCCCCCCCTTTTTCCCCCCAAAAGGGGATCCAAATTCTTGGAATTTTTCCAAAATTTTTAAAACCCTGCCCGGCCCCCCCCCAAAAAAAAATTTTTTAAAACCCTTTTTCCCCAAAAAAAGGGGGCCCCTTCCCAAAAAAAAAAGGTTCAAAAAAAAAAGGAAAAAATTTAAAAATTTTTCCCGGGGCCCCAAAACCGTTTTTTGGGGTTAAAAAAAGGGTTATTTTTAAAAAAAAAAAAAAATTTTTCCCCCCCAAAATTTCCCTTTTTTTTTCCCCCCCTTTTCCCCCGGAAAAAAATTTTTTTTTCCCCCAAAAACCCAAAGTTCCCCTCCCTTTTTAAAAAATTTTTTTTTCCCAAAACCCCCGGGGGAAAAAATTTTTTTTTTTCCCCCCCCCCAAAAAGGAAAATTTGGGAAAAAATTTTGGGATGGAAAAATTAAACCCCCCCCAAAAAAGGTTTCCCTTTAACCGGAAAGAAATTTTTTTTGGGGAAAAAAAAAAAATTTTTCTAAAACCCCCCTTTTAATTTTTTTTTTTTTTGGGGAAAAAAAGGTATTTTAAAATTAAAATTTTTCCGGTTTTAAATTTCTTTTAAACCCCAAAAAAAATTTTAACCCCAAAGCCCCGGGGAAATTTTTTTGGTTTTTAAAAAAACCAAACCGGTTTTTTTGGGTTTTTGGGAAAAAAATTTGGGGGAAAAGCAAAATTTTTTTGGGTTGGGCCCCAAAATTTTGGGTTTAAACCTTGGTCCCGGGAACCAAATTTTTTTGGGGTTTTTAATTTAAAAAATTTTTCTTTTTGGGGTTTTTTTTTTTTTTTTTTTAAACCCGAAAGGGGGGTTTTTGTTTTTAAAAAATTTTTTTTTTTTAAAAAAGGAAAAAAAAATTTTTCCCAAAAAAATAAACCCCCCAAAAAAATTTTGGTTTTCCCCCCCCCTTTTTTTTTTTTAAAAAAATTTTATTTTAATTTTTTTTTTTTAAATTTTTTTTTTTAAAAAAAAAATTTTTGGTTTTTGTTTAAATTACCAAAAAAATTTTTTTTGGCTTTTAAAAATTTTTTTTTCCCCGGGAAACCCAAAAATTTTAAAAAAAAACCCCGGGTTTTTAAACCTTAAAAATTTTTTTTAAAATTTAAATTTTAAATTTCCTTTTTAAAAAAGGGCCCAAATTTTTAATTAAACCCAAGGGGGTTTGGGAAAAATTTTTAAATTTGGAAAATTTTGGGCCCCAAAAAAAAAAGGGCCCGGGGTTTTCCAAAAAATTTTCAAAAAAATTTGGGGAAAAAAGGAAAATTTTTTAATTTTTTTTTTTCCCCTTTAAAGGGGGAAAATTTATTCCTAGTTGTCATTACCTTTCACTTAACTACTCGTCGGCATTTAGCATTGATACCACCTTTGGCGCACTACGCTTTTCACCTTTTTACTAAATTGCAGCCTGCAGCTACCACCAATGCATCGGATGAGGCTTTTTCAACGAGTACTGACACTTTGTTGATTAGCGTTTTTTTTTGCAACACTACGAAAGATTTTTTTCCTGGAAGTCCAACATTTTTAGAAGATGACCTTTCCATCAACCCACCACAAAATTTCGCATCTTTTTACTAATCTCGCACTGCTTTCCCTGAGCATACTTAAGTGTATTTAGAGCAGTACCAAATACATAGTTTTCCATGGCGAAAAACTTCCTTGTGAGGATCGCATCTTCGTGCCATTCTAAACGAGGAGGAACGTTGTGAGTCACAGCTAAGGTCGCGACTCTACATTAATACCCGATACTCAGTCAGTGTGGCTTCTATCCGCCAGAGGTCGTACACATTGCACGACGAAAAGTGTGTGAGAGTGAGACAGAAAATGAGTACGCGTATGGCTATAATAATAATCCGATCTGATCTAGATTCGGCGATCTGCTAGATATAGTCATTCTCTACGATTCTGCGTTTTTGGTTTTCTCGTATCTTTAAAATTGTGGATGCCACATATTTTCGTCCTTTGTGGGGGCTTGATTTAGTGTGATATCACAGGACTGTCCGTCTTGTTTGACGCCTAGTTCCCAGAGACTATAAGAGCTAGAGCAACCAAATTTTGTGTGGGCTTTTGCTAATCTATTGCTAATTTTTTCACTGAGCACTTTGTAGCGAGCGAACGACAAAAGTACCTTTTGCGTATATACTTATGTATGTACGCGTGCTTGCGAGTGTGGTGAATATGGCAACAATCACTTGCCTATGTGAATTGGATGCGGTTTGACTACATTGTGGTGTGAACCATACCGTCCTTTTTTGATAGATTTGGCGCTTTAAAATTTTTAAATAATTTTTTTTGTATACCCGATACTCAGAAAGATTATAGGGGTATATTAGATTGGAGTGTGCAACGCCCAGAAGGAAGCGTTTTCGACCCCATAAAGTATATATATTCTTGATCAGCATCAAAGCCGAGTCGATGGAGCCATGTCTGTCTGTCTGTCTGTCCGTCTGTCGGTCCATCCGTTCGTTCCTATGAGCGCCTAGTTCTCAGAGAATATAAGACCTAGAGCAACGACATTTTTTATCCAGACTTCTGTGATATGCCACTGTTACAAGTGTATTTCAAAACGTCGCCCCCACAAAGGACCAAAATCTGTGGCATCCACATTTTTGAAGTCAGGAGAAAATCAAAATCACAGAATTATAGAGAATAACTATATCGTCTAGACTGCAGAATCTGAACCAGATTCGTATCATTATTATAGCCACAATGAAGAAAACAATTTCATTATCTCTTACTCTGCCTCTCTCTAATACACGTTTCATGGTCGGCTTTGTCTGTCGCTTAAGATGAGCACCTAGATCTGAGACTATTAGAGCTGGAGAAACCAAATTTGGTAACCACACTCTTGTTAGATCTCACTGTTACAAGTTTATTTCGAAATTTGCTACGTAAAAATACGAGAGGACCAAAAACGCAGAACCATAGAGAATGACCATATATTCTAGACTGCCGAATCTGGATCAGATCGGATTATTATTATAGCAAGAAAGAACAAATCAATTTGCAGTGGCTACGCAAACACAGCCACGCGCCTACTCATTTTCTCTCACTCTCTCTCACACACACTCTTTCTAGTATAATGTGTGCGCCCTCTGACGAAGAGGAGCCATACTGTCTGAGTATCGGGTATAAATGTTGAGTTGTCAACAGTTGACTCACAACGTTCCCCTTCGTTTTTTTCTAGGTTGTCTTTTTTAATTTATAAAACCTGCTATTTTTTTGCTGTTTTTTTCAGAGGTAGTGCTTCTTTTTTCACATAACTTAAGTATCTTACGCCTGGTTGTATTGAACTTTGCAAAAGCTCAATTTTGTTGCATAGTGCTATGGGCGCTTACAATTTTGCAAATCTATAAAAATATATTACAATATAAAGCAAAATATGCTGAAAACATGGATACATAAAAGTAAAAGCCAACGAAACTAACAACACTTTACGCAGACACTTTTTCCGTGAGCGCTTGATAAAACGTGTCTCTAAGTTGTTATTTTGAGACACGATCGTGTGTGGCTCAACCAGAAACACAAAACAGATAACACAAGCAAAGAGTTTAAGAGTAACTGTTTTGTCAATGGCCAGACCAAAAATAAGACTTTTAGATTGGGGGCAAGCGTCTTCAAAAAGTGTCATAATCTCCAAAAAATTCGTAATTAAAGAGTAAATTTCGACAGCACTGGCATGAAAAAACAATGCAAGCAGGGAGTCCACAAACATATGTATGTATGAGAATGCGTCTGCACCCAAGCAGACAAATATCAGTCGTCAGGATGCCTTATGACGAATACGAGAGGGAGGTGGCTTTTGAGCGCTATCTTGTGGCTTTTCAACAATTTAAGAGAGCCTGGAGCAAAAAGCCACGCTGACAAAATGTGCTACCGAAAATGTATGTGCGTTACTCATCTTACTATTTATATTGTCTTTGGCCCACCTATGCACAGTGCAAAGGAAAGTATTGTGCTGCCGCTCACGTACACGTGTATAAGTTGTTGGCACCAATGCAATATGTGAATATAAATACATATGCGTGCCACCCCCTGGTATAAAGCCATGATGGGATCTTTACCTACTTATGCCAGCAGGAAAATTAAATCAAACATACATATAAATAAATTTGAGGTACACGGTTAGAAATTTTAATTTTACGCTGATGGGAAATGACACCAGATCAGTGGAATATTTGATATACAATTGCAAAACTGCATATACATACATATGTACATATTTCAACATGTGGAAGTTCTGTTCCAAAATAATATTGAAACTGAAAAACAATCAGGTTGCCTAATGACCATATTAAGCATATTGATACTGTGATTTATTATCTTTTAGTTAAGATGTACTTATTGTTAGCTCGCCGAAGTTATCAATATCACTTGTTTCGTACATCCTTCCTTTAAATAAATTTAAAATTAAAAAACTGCCAAAATTATGATGCTCCATTTGACTATTCGATTCTGTTTCGTCTATGAGATAGCATCTTATAAGACTGGCGACCCTGCATATTTTAATCTTATGTATAGGACGTAAGTATGAACATTTTACACATGCATACATATGTATAACTCACGTTTCAATTATTTGAATATCTTGGAATTTGGACTTTTCTTTATGAATGACATTTTTTACTTTCAAGGAAAATGCCTGTCCAGGCCATAGCTCGGCCTGAATTTCACTAAACCAGCCGTAAGATATCGTATCCATGTTATATTAGAAAAAACAAAATAAAATTGTATTATTTAGTTCTATGAAAAATTCAAGTCCCGCCTTTAATGGAAACGAGCTCAACACGTGGCTTGATGTGCAAAGATCTGCATTCTGACTGCATTCTTGACTCTAAATATGTTTGAAAAAAATACTAATACTTTTCCGGTATTTCATGCATGCTTTGAAATACAACACCCAGTCTAAAAACAACTTTTTTAACGTTCCAAAAAAAAATTTCTTCCTAGCCTTTGCACATATAGCACATCTTGGGGAACCGTTGGAAATTTCGAAAGATGTGAAACACCGATTCAAAAGGAAACATCAAAAAACAGCTGATGAACATAACAATAACAACTCCCCTCAAAATTAAAGAAGAAGTGTTGTTTATATAAATATACTAGGTGACCCGGGAAACGTTGTTTTGCCATGGATATTATTTCTATGAAAAATTTTTTCAGTTCAATAAAAATAACTATCTACTATAAGTATGCGGGGATTTACTTATCAATTATAAGATTACTTAACAATAAAGATTAATCTCTCAGCGCAATAGAGTGTACAATATTCATGGTTAATCCGTCTTTAGCCAACACAAACAAACTGGATGGTTCTACCACACGAGAACATGCCACATATAGTTGTCCGTGGGAAAAGCATGGTGTTTCCAAATCTAAGCCACATACAGACAATGTCTGGCCTTGTGACTTATTGATCGTCATAGCGAATGTCAATCTAATTGGGAATTGATTGCGTTTGAATTCAATTGACACATCTGTATTAATCATAGGGATTCGTGGCAGCAATACATTTTCGCCTTAAAACTTGTCTTTCAAAATGATGGCTTCAATAACGTTTCTCATTAGTTTATTAATGACTAATCGTGTGCCATTACACAGCCGTGGTGGGTTCAAGTTACGAAGCAGAATGATCGGAGATCCAACCTTCAATTCTAAATGGTGTGGTGGCATGCTTGGCAAATAGAATGAATTTAAAAACTCAATTGGATAATGCACTGTTTTGCTTGTATCGCAAACTGCATCGATAGATTTGTATGACACCAAGTTCCTAGGCAACAACTGTTGTATCTTTAAATTTAACCCATTTACGTCCACATTTTTTGCTGCCAAAATCGCTCTTTCTGCCAGCCAATTATGATTTTCATATTGAGTGTGTACATCGGGAAATATGTTATCGATGAGAGTATTTTGCGATTTTGTAATTTTATGCATCCAATATTTTCATGCAAAGCAACTTTCCCATAGCCAATATCTAACAGTTGTTTAGAGATAGTTTCGATGGATGGATGCTCGTCGAAATTGTTGGCGTTGTTGGTGAATTCCTCTACGTTTTGTAACAGATAACGAAGCAGGAGGCTAGGATCTGAAACGGTAGACGAGCAGATGGAGGGTATGATCGAGATCCATGCACGCGTTGCTGCCGGTCTCATGGTTCCTCCTAGGTCGGGGTGGGGTAGAGATCGCGTCACGAGCTCGAGCATTAGAAACAAAGACAATAAAAATAAGTTTCGCGTGCGGTTCAAGATTCAGACGGAAGAAATTTACAGAGAAATGACAGTGTAGGGAGATGAGTCAGCGGAACTAATTCGAGCGGGAGTTGCTTGCGGTGTCATTGCAACTTTATTCCCAATTTCCCCAATCGCACCGGTCCAAATAGGCTGAGTAATTGGTAACGATGTCCAAAATAATGCCGTCAAAAACATAGGTTACGTCATCTCGGCGCCACATGATCCCCTTAATAACGGCAACAATTAACTACGGTATCCAGATAAACAGTTTATTCATTAAACCCTAAAAGCTCTCATGGCTGCTAAATGGTTATATATATATAAAAATACTAATGTAATAATGATTATATGTTCAAATTAAGCTGCAATTAAGATTAATTATTTATATAAAAATATCATGATGAAAGGTCTTAATAGACTAGGGACGGCTAATGATAAAGAGTATATTGAGGAATAATCATAATTACGTTACACAACTAGAAATATATTCGAATGGTTTTCAGTTTGAATACAAAAACAAAGGAGTGACCAGAAAGCATCTTTAAAGTGCACAGCAATTGCTTGTGGGGTAATCCCAATCATAAGTTCGGTTGTCGATAGGTGAATTGCAAAATCTACATTGGCCCACGAAAGAGCAGAGCAAAACAAACCTCGAACATCTCGATTGGTCATCCAACAGTACTGCAGAGAAGTTTACGGTCGAGGCATGGAAACCAAAATGCTTCGACTCGCTTTAGAATTTTGAATTCACATATAGAAGACGTTCACAGGTTATCGTATCATTACGATCAACTCCAACGATGAAAAATAATCCATGTGGTCGATGAGGGTGGCTGAAAACTTGTAAATATCAGTGCGTCAGAGTAGATTAGCGATATGCGCGCCTATTAGTTTTAGTTCCTTTCCTTCTAGCTGCACAAATCTTTATGATAATCCAAACAAACCGAATCACACGAATTTAACTTTTAATGTTAATCCCTAGGTCAGTACAATATTGGGGCTCCAAAGATTATTCCAATATGAAGAAAATGGGCAGAGCCATCATGATCGAGACACCGAATGACTTCATCAGCAACGCCAACAGTATTACGGCACCGGTAATTTTTCTCCTTTAGCGTTACTGTTCGTATGCGGGCGGCGTAAGCGACGTAAATGAAAGTCTCTGAAAAATCGGTAAACTTCACACATACATATGTATGTCAATGCACGCAGATAGCCCATCGACCGTTTTCACTGGTGTAAAATTAAAAACGGCTTGTAAGTCATGGACCCTCGCCGGTACACCTACCGGTAAATACAGTGATGCTCACATGTATGCAGACGCTAACCCGAAAGAAGATTTAATGAAGACGGCTAACTCATACAGTAATCGATCGGTACGATGGGCTACTTATATGTGGCAAGGTGACGTTCTACGATTTTCTGCATGGCCAAACCTATGGTTAGGTTTAAGAAAAAAACGAACTTTAATTTTCCGTTGGCCGGCAGTTGGGGTACAATTTCCACTCACCCGATGGGTTCGGCCTTTGTTTAATAAAAAGGTAGGAATGGTCGGCTGATCTTTTGAATAGATCTTAGCCACGATGGACGCGGTAATTACGGTCGAGAATTGTTCCTTTCATTGCACTGACTTCCACCATTTTCCAGACGTCCGTCTGGGATCGCGAGTACAATTGAAAAGAGAGGCACAAGCCACTCTCCTTCCGCTTGAGCCCTTGGTTCTCAAAATACATTTCACCATATGATACTGGTTGCCGCTGTTAGCTTATGTCATTTTGGCTTGCGCGTAACTGCCCTATTAACAGAGATGCATTACTAAGGGAAGGGAAACCGTCCGAGGACGGTTGTGCGATATTTTTTTGATTACGGAGGCGCCACTTAAGTTTGTTGCGTTGTTGGTCAAGATCAACGTCTGTCGACTAAAGTGTCTACGCGTTACTCTCCGTTATAGTTGCCTTTGTTGATTTCTGTTCATCTCGGATGGTTTTGGGATTGCGATTCACGTAACTGCGCCATAAATAAATTCATCTGCATTGTTTTCTTGGATTTGTTCACCTGAAATTCGTACTCTTATATCTTGCATGGTTCTAGACTTGATCGTTTAACGACTCAAATTGGCCCCTCTGCGTCTTATTGGCATTGCTCAAATATATTAAATTCTCTGGTTACATCGTTTGTTATTGAACTTCTCCGAAATGGCTCGACCGATTTTCTTGAAATTTTATGTGCTCTCGATTATAAGTTTTTTTAAAGATGTTTTCGCTTCCGAGATGAAACGAATAATGATTTTATACACAATATTCAAACCCCAGGACCGAATTTTCGTTTCGGCCTACTGGGCCGAAAAATGAAAAAGTTTTATTTTATTCAATTTAATATTTTTCATAACATATTCTTTGAGTTTCATGACGCCACATTTACATTAAATGCTATTGGCTCAGATTGGCGAGATTACCTTGGTAATCGTAGTAACAATTTTCTGGGTTTTACAGGTGCTGCAGCTCTAGATGGCGATGGGCGTTGCCCACGATGCTATGCCTTAAAACTAATCAATCTGAATCAAACTTTGTCAAAACATAAGGGCGTGCAAAATTATGCATACCAAGTCTTGATTCGATAAGACTAATCTTCGGGTACATCCCAAAAAGGACATAGGTGTTTGGGAGGTATCCGAAGGAGGTCTGATCCTGGGATGAAAAATACTTGTTGGCCGATGCGCAGACCTAACCGATAAGCACACAAAATTTTGGTCGAGCCATTTCGGAGGAGTTCAGCAACAAAATTTGTGACACGAGAATTTTATATATTATAAATATATTTTTTTTCAAAGTCAAGTCAAAGTTGAAAAATAAGCATTTGGTAACATCATTGAAAAATGAGATCCATATACTCAATACATAATGTTGTTCATGAAAATTACCAGAAACTGACACATGCGTCAGTTGAATCCAATCTACTAACACATGTGGTATGCATTAGGTGTCAATAATGCGATGAGCAAGTTTAAACATGTGCCGCACACTATTCCTTCTCTTTAGTGTTGAATTTAGCTTGTTTTTCTGACGTTAATATGCAAAAGAAAACCAGGCAAACGCAGCTTCCACCTCCCGCCCAACGCGGCGTTAGTTGAGACGAACGCAAACATGCAGGAAAGAGAGTTACTAGACTAGTAGTCGAGGAAAATTAGAATTAAATTGATAAAAGAACTAAGCATGCATTCAAAATATACATACTAATACTAACTACGAGAAAGGTATGCTGATATTAGGATTTAAGAAGAGGAAGGGAATTAGTTTTAGATATTATACGATGGGGAATTATAATCCGAGCATAAGACACTAAACGGTTCATGCCGGGAATAATTCGATCTACAAAACGGAAGGGTCAACGGTAAATAGTTTCTTCTTCTAATAGGAATCGTGAAGTTTATGCGGCTCAACATTTGGGATATCGACGTCACCCGGAAAGTTGTGCATAAAATTCACACTAAGGTCTATTAAAAGCAATCTAGGGTAAGCCGGGAGTCTCAAACTTGCATCCCAGCTAAGTCCACGGAGAGCAAAAAGTAAAAAGTTTTTCTGGACTGATTCAATACGGTCTTGGCTTACTTTGTACTGAGGGCACCATACACAAGAGCCGTATTCTCAAATCGGACGAGCTAGGGAAAAGAGTCTTTTTAATAGGGGTCGTCAAATTCCTTTGACCACCTCTTTATAAGCCCACCCTATGGACTTGTTTACCATGGTAGAAATGTGTTCGGAAAACTTTTGGGGGTCTAATATAACACCAAGATCATCAACCAATGTAATTTCTCTCAAGAGAACAGCCCAACAGCGTGTAAGGAGCGAAGGAAGGGGCTGGAGCGATGAAATCTCACACCATGACATAGAAAACACCATGATTTGGTAAACTGTCCTTATACTGACACAGAACTTAACATCATCCGCATACTTAAGTACTCGAGAGTATGTTAAAAGCGAAGGGGTCATTAATGAAGAGTGTCAAAGGGTAAGGGGCCTTGATGGCTGCCTTGTGGTACTTCAGAAGTAACCTTAACTCGTGAAGAGAAGGAGTTTTGAAGAGGACTCTTGAGACCTGGAATAAAGGTAGCCAGAAATCCATCTCAGGGGAACAGGGCGGAAACCCTAAAAGGTCAAGTTTTAGTGCTAAAAGAGAGTGACTTACAGAGTCGAACGCTTTACTGAAAACGGTTAAATAACATTTGTCTCTAGATTACCTTGATAGCCTTTGATAATGAAGGAGGTGAACTCTAATAAATTTTTGGTTGTTGATCTCCGCCTTATAAATCCATGCTGAGCTGGAGAAATAAGTAATTTGCAGAATGTTGGGTGCGGAGTTAAAATGTTATCAAACATTTTAGGAATAGCGGATAACTTAGAAATACTTCTTTTATTCTTCGCGTCAGACTTGCTACTTTTCGTATGGACAGGAATTATAAACGATACCTTGATCGGGGAAGCATGAAGAATCAATGGACAGGGTGAACATTAAGCAAAGGCCACCACAGAACCTCGGCGCAGTAATTTGAGTACACAGCCGGGAACTCCGTCAGGACCCGGTGAAAACACTGGCTTAACTAGTCGAAGATCATGAAGCAACAAGTTTCAAGCGGGACTGAAAATGCCTTTCGACCTCGGTAAACCGTATGGGTACGGAGACCAGAGTAGCTTTTTCTCAGAATAGGTGGTTTAGAAAAATTGGGCAACTTCTTGACATTTTTTATAAAGTCTTGATTTTAAGTCTTTTAGACTGGATAACTTTTTGGAAAACCAAGGGGTTTCCCAGATCTAATCAGACAAAAAAGGGGACACAAGACTCAAAAATGTGCCAAATGCATTGTAAAAATGTTTGTGCCTTTTATAACATCAGTGCACAAGTAAAAGGCACCAATCAAAATCCGTAATGAGGTTATTAAGCTTCGCAAGCTCGGCTTTACGAAAGCAGCGGACACATTCAGATAGCCTACTCGACCGATCCAATACAGCTGGTCCTGTATCTAGCGACATTCAAAGAAGGATGATTGGCGTCTTCAGTTATAGTAAGCGGAAGGGCTCGGGTCAACATTATGGTCGGATCCGATACAAAGCACAGATGAAGCAATCGACCCAAAGAATTTTTCACATGGTTGACTTGAGACAGGGACAAGTCAAGCAACCCGTCAACAAGATCGTGTCGGACATGGTCACTGGGCGATTAGACTCGTTTACCGAAGACCAACCAGTACCTGACAAGTGGAAGTCACCAAGAACTATTATATGATCTTTATCTGATAGCGAAGCAGAAACAGCGCTTGAAGCGGATAAGTGCTGAACATAAATTGAGATATCCGTAGAAAGTGGAATATACGAGCAAGTAATGAAAATGCAAAAGCTGAAGAATCAGTTTCATGCCACAGGTTCCAGTTCCATTGAACCTGGACTGTGAACTGTTCCGACGTGAAGTTTAAGTTCACTGGGTAATCAGAACCCTTCCTTTCCGGTCCCTTTCTAAAGTTGTGTATCGACCTGCCAAAACCTCGGAACTAGGAATGAACATAATGTAAATATAGTATGTTCTATAAGTTATAGTCTCCTTAATAAAGTGTATAAGTTTTAAAATAAAACAGTTGAACTACAACTTAGCTCAGCATCACCATCAACACAGATATATTTAATATGGTTGACATGGAGATGCCAAAATAAATCGACAAATAATATTAATTCCAATGTGAGAATTACACTATGCAACAAAAAATTCTGCTTTGGAACCAAGCTGACTTTTGATAGATTTAAGGCTTTAAACATTAAACATTTTTTTTTTCTAGAATTAGTTTTTAAATTTTGTTTTTTCAGGGTTAGTTCTCTTTCACATAACTTAAGTATCTTCTTACGTTTGGTTATATTGAACTTTGCAATTCTAAAAGCTGATAAATGTAACAACAAATCGAACTGGAACACTATGTAGCTTAAGCTTACCGTCTTGAACATATAAAGCATTCAATTTCAAAATTGAACATTTTTGCAGTATATTTTTCAAACTTTTGACTTTGAAAACGAAAAAACAATTTTTGTTTGTCTTGTTGTAGGTATTGTATATGCTGTATAGGTATATTAAATGGGCGTCGATTAAGATATCGTTTGTAAAAATCGATGGATAAAGTTCCTTCAGCTCTTTGCTTAAGCCGGTTGTGTTTTTCTTGCTCCTGCGTTCCGCCCTTTTGCTTAAATATCATACAACATTGTTGTCAATTTGTTTTGATATATCATCGCATCTCTTTAATTTGATTATACTTTGTGTTAATCACCAGTGTTTCGTTGTAAACTAGTGCTTAATATAAATACAATATTCGCAACGTAACGCATCGGACTCGTGCAGGCACTTTGTTATTGTTTTTACCCAGTCTGCTTTTCGTTATCGTTTCTTCGGTGTGCACTGTTTCTCGCGCATCAGCGTTTGCATCGTCTTAATACTCTCTCGAAAGCATAGCGGGCCTGCTGCTCGCATTGTTGTCTCCTACTCTCTGGATTGCCTATCTCCCTCTTTGTGGACTATTATTTTTGTGTCTGCTTTGGTGGAGTTTACTGCTCGTTTCCTGCACTTCGTTGGATCATCTGCTCTGCATTATTGCCGCTGATTGTCGAATGCTCTGCTGTCTGCTCTCCCATTTTACCTGCGCTCTCCTCTGTACTTTTATTATTCGTGCACAGTGATTCTACTGCTGTCAATAATGGCATTTGCAGTGCAGAAAAATGAATTCGGTGGTGTAATCATTGGTGATTCATTCCTCAGCTGCTGGCTGTGCGACAATTTTGCCCACATAAAATGTGCTGGTGGCGGAAATTTAGGCCGGCTAAACGATCTGATCTCGAACGCATGGGCCTGTCTTGGTCATGTCTGGCTTGTCGGGGAGATTGAGGCTGAAAAGCGCACATTCATGAGACAGACTCGATCTGGGTTTCTGGATGTCCGGAAACAATTTGTGGCTCTCAACGATAAATTTCTAGCCCTTGAATCGCAGTTTCTTGGGCTCAAACCTTGAGCGCTGAATCGCCTGAAGGAAAATTCCGCATAATGATACCAATCTCTTGCAACCCCTAATCCGATTGGTACGCCTGCCTCCCACCTTCATCCATCAGAAGCATTTTTGCCTCCGTGGTCATGCCTCGCCGTTATCTATGCCCGCCAACGGCGGCTCGGTGTTCTTTTACACCCGGAGCAATGCTCCTTCGAGCATCAAGTTCCCAACAGCATCAATCCCATCCCCGCAGTTTTGCTGCCATCGCTTCTGACGTGGTGAGTGCTCCTAGTGCGGGTGTGTTGGTTGCTGGTGATGTCTTACCAATTCCTGCTCCAGCCGTTGCTGCCAATTCTTCTGCCCAGGACTGAGATCTCTTTTAGGAGGGCTCCACATCTCGATCTCGCTCGGGGACTTCAACTTAGAGCAGTTGTCCCTCGAAGCAATATTTGTTTCCCGTCTTATTCCTGAGGCTACAACGGGACGTTAAGCAACATCTTTCCTAAACTTAACGCTTCGCCTGATTATATAGTTGTAACTAAATTTACATTTAAACATAAGCGCAACATATCATCCTTCAAATTCTTCTCCTGATTCCTTACTATCCAAATCTCTTGAACCGTCAATATGGCCTGGAGATAACAATTATGCATGAGTTCCTTCTAAAGATTCGAACTCGAGTCCTAGAATTACCGAACCTGCGGCTCCAAAAACTGATGTAAATTGTTTCTATTCACTATCAGAACGTTCGCAGTTTGTTGGGCAAATTGCGTCAAGTTCATACAAATAGTGCGTCTTTTGATTTCGATGCCATTGCTTACCGAAACTGGCTTAACTCTTCTATCAATGATCATGAAATTTTCATTGATAATTACACTATTTATAGAATGGACCGCCCATCTTTTGCAGGTGGGGTTCTGATTGCAGTCAAATGTCGTATCTGTATCTGTCGTATCTGCATTAGGTTGCAATGATCAAATTATTGTCATGGGGGACTTTAACCTCCATTTCTTTCTTGGCTGCCTTGCGATGACGCTAACCTTTTGTTTCCCAATTGGGCACAATGACTTTATCAATGGGCTAACGGATATTTCCCTTTGTCCAAATTAATGCCGTCAAAACATTTAGGGACAGACTTCTTGACCTCATGTTTGTTAACGATGCTTCACTTGCTACGGTATCCAGAGCAAGCCCAATCATTCCCTGAAGATCCTTACCCATCCAACTTTGTCGATATCCTTGAGTGTACCCGATAGGGTATTGAGTATTGGGGTATATTAGATTTGTGGTGAAATGGATGTGTGTAACGTCCAGAAGGAAGGCGTTTCTGACCCCATAGCATATATATTCTTTGATCAGCATCAATAGCCGAGTCGATTAAGCCATGTCTGTCTGTCCGTCCGTCCATCCTTCCGTCCGTCCGTCCGTCCGTCCGTCCGTCCGTCCGTCCCTATAGCGCCTAGTGCTCAAAGACTATAAGAGCTAGAGCAACGACATTTTGTATCCAGACTTCTGTGATATGTCACTGTTACAAGTGTATTTCAAAAATCCGCCCCGCCCACTTCCGCCCCAAAAGGACGAAAATCTGGGCATCCACAATTTTAAAGATACGAGAAAACCAAAACGCAGAATCGTAGAGAATGAATTTATCTTCTAGACTGCAGAATCTGAATTGATCGTATCATTACTATAGCCAGAATGAAGAAAACAATTTCATTTTTTTCTCGCCCCGTCTCTCTCTTAACACACACGTATCATAGCCGGCTTTGCTTAGCGCAAAACATTAGCGCCTATATCTCAGAGACTATAAGAGCTAAAGCAACTGGAATTTTATCCAGATTCCAGATAATATCGGACCTTGACGAGTTTGTTTCAAAATTTCGCCCCACCCCCTTCCGCCCCGCAAGGACGGGGATCCACAGATCTCTGGCATCCACAGATCTCAGAGACTATTAGACCTGACTGTCGAGCTCTCACCGTTTTACAAAACTATTTGTAATTTTTTCACCGCAGAACTCACTGCCATAGCTCACTGTTGAAGTGTGTTTCAAAAATTTCGGTCCACCCCTTCCGCAGCCTTAAACAACGAAAATCTGTGGCAAACACAATTTTGAAGATAGGAGAAAATTAAAAACGCACAAATCATAGAGAATGGCCATATCTACCAGATTGCCGAATCTTGCCGAACTGAATAAGATCGGATTATTATTATAGCCAAAAAGTAACAAATCAATTTGAAGTGGCTACGCAGCGCCCGTCGACACGTTCTGACTGATTTTCTGTCTCTCTCGCACGCACTCTTTGTCGTTTAATGTAGCCATACTGACTATGTATCGGGTATAAATGTAGAGTTGCGGTCGCAGCAACTCACAACGTTCCCCCTCGTTTTAAGCTGACTTCAAATTCGTAATTATTGACCCGAAAGCCCCCGTGTGACGAGTTTCAAGCAAAACTGATGAATTTTTCAAATGAATTTTCCACCATGTTTCGGATCATATTGGCTTATTGAGGTTAGAAAAAAACCTGACGTGATGGAGCAAATCTGACCTTGGATTCGTGCTCAGGGCCCCAAAATACATAGGGATATGATACTCTGGTCAGCCGCGCACGAAACTTTTTTGGGGCTGTGTTATCTACTTATTAACAGAGATGTTTACTATTATTGGGGAGTATCCACTTTCCGAGTATTTCGTTAAAATTTTTGGATTATTGGCTAGCCCGCAAAAAGGGCTGTCGCAGGTATGAAATTCTATATAAAATCATATTTTTGACCGTTTTTTCATGCGAAGCTGAGTCAGTTAAATCGATCCGCTTAACAATAGCAGATTAATCTCTCCAGCGCAATAAAGTGTAATATTCTTTGGTTAGTCCGTCTTTAGCCAACACAAACAAACTGATGGTTTTCCCACGCGAGAACATACCACAAATAGTTGTCCGGGGAAAGCATGGATTTGTTCACCTGAAATTCGTACTCTTATATCTCGTATGGTTCTAGACTTGATCGTTTGACGACTCAAATTGGCCCCTCTGCGTTTTATTGGCATTGCTCAAATACATTAAATTCTCGAGGTTACAATGTTTGTTATTGAACTTCTCGAAATGGCTCGACCGATTTTCTTGAAATCGTATGTGCTTTCGATTATAAGTTGTTTTTAGATGTTTCGCTTCCGAGATGAACGAATAATGATTTCATACACAATATTCAAAACCCCAGGACCGAATTTTTTGTTTCGGCCCACTGGGATATCATATGTATGAAAAGTTTTATTCAATTTAATATTTTTTCATAACATTTTTGTTTTGAATTTTTGACGACGCCACATTTACATTAAATGCAATTGGCTCAGTTTGGAGATTACCTTGGTAATTGTAGTAACAATTTTTGGGTTTTACAGGTGATGCAGCTGCAGATGGCGATGGGCGCTTCCTACGACGCTATGCCTTAACACTAATCAATCTAAATCAAACTTTTTGTCAAAACATAGGGCGTGAAAAATTATGTATACCAAATCTTGACCCGATAAGACCACTTCTTCGGGCAATCTCCCAAAAAGAAAAGGACATAGGTGTTTGGGAGGTACCCGAAGGAGTGGTCTGATCTGATGAAAAATAAATGTTGGCCAATGCGCAGACCTAACCGATAAGCACACAAAATTTCACGAAAATCGGTAGAGCCATTTCGAGGAGTTCAGCAACAAAATTTGTGACACGAGAATTTTATATATTATAAATATATTTTTTTCAAAGTCAAGTCAAAGTTGAAAATAAGATTGAATATCATTGAAAAATGAGATCCATATACTAATACATAATGTTGTTCATGAAAATTAACAGAAACCGACATGCGTCGCATTAATCAATTCCATTAACATGGTATGCATTGCAATGTCAATAACAAGGATGAGCAAGCGAACATGTGCCGCACATCTATTTTCTTAGTGTTGGTCTTAGTTTGTTTTTCTGACGTTAATATGCAAAAGAAACCAGGCAAAACGCAGCCCACTCCCGCCCAACGCGGCGTTGAGCCGAGACGAACGCAAACATGCAGGAAAGAGAGTTATTAGACTAGTAGTCGAGGAAAATTAGAATTAAATTCGATAAAAAGAACTAAGCATGCATTCAAAATATACATACCAATACTAACTACGAGAAAGGTATGCTGTGTGAGGACCCATACTGGGAGCCTCACATAGTAACAAGAGTTAAGTGATTAATAAGACAACCTGAAAATATAGTAAGTCGCAATGGAGCGAGATTTGTATTAGTCAAAATCATATTCTATGGTAGTAAATAAGCTAGTTAAGTTTTGCATAGCCGAAATCCGCCAAACGGCCAGCTCACACGGAACAACCGCAAAGAAAACAGCGAGGAGAGAGAGCCATGCTCAGCCGGCAGCAGAGCGGATCTCTTTCGAGAAAGTCCCTGTTTGAGATGCCAAGCTTTTTGGCACCTATTTGTTTCAAAATGAAAAGAGAGTTTGGGTTAAACTTTATAATTCGTTTTAATCTTGGTGGCTTAGCGAAGCCGATTGTTTGCTATGGCCAAATAAAAATTTATGCGAGATCGATATGCAACCAATGCGCAGAGGGGTTAGCATAGAACTAAAATAGACGACGGCGTTAGATCAAAGTGATTGCCGAAGTGGCTGCAGCAGATCAAAGTAATTGCCGAAGTGGCGGCGGCAGAGAGCCCCTTTAGCGGGAGAGCGCAGCAGCTCTGCAGAAAGTCAACGTTTTACAACATAGGCGGCTCTCTGCTCATACAATAATAATGCTTAATATTACGATTATTCTTCGGCTTCTGGCGAACATACTCCCCGTTGGGAGCTAGCCTCTCAACAGATTCCTTAAGGGCAGCAAACATAGCCGAGTGACGGCCCTCCTGATGTTTCCTGAGGATGTCTTCAGGTCAGCGACGCGACACACTCCGTCCTTGCCCCATAACGACATCGACCACTCTAGCCAGTGGCCAACGCATTGGAGGAAGATTTTCGTCCTTCACCAGAACGAGATCGTTCTTGCAGATGTTTTGCGCGCGGAGGTACGCCACTTCGCGCGCTCTTGCAAAAGAGTGAGATACTCTTCGCGCCAACGGCTCCAAAATATTTGTTGTTTGTAGTTGGGTGACCCGCTGCCAGCCATCCAGACGATTGTAGTTCAGCTTCGTTAGGTCAGGCTCGAGGATTTGCTCATGGGGCCGCCAGAAGCAGATGAGCAGGAGTCAAAACGTCTAAATCATCAGGATTTTCTGAAAGCGAGAGCAAAGGGCGAGAGTTAACAAGTGCAGTGATCTGACAGATCAGAGTGCGCAGCTCGTCGAAGCTAAGCACAGATGGTCCAACTGAGCGGTACAGGTGATATTTTGCGGTCTTCACGGCCGCTTCCCCAACCCGCCAAAATGCGGAGAGCGTGGTGGGATGAAACGCCAGTCGATCGAGTCAGCCAAGCAGGATTCATGGACCTCCTTCATATGCGGTTCGCTCAGACAAAGCTTCTTTAGCTCCAGAAGCTCGTTCTTGGCCCCAACGAAGTTTGTCGCATTGTCCGACCAAATTTGACTTGGCCTTCCTCGAGTGGAAGTAAAACGCTTTAGTGCGCCTAGAAACGATGCGGTGGTCAAATCCTTTACGAGCTCCATGTGTATAGCCTTAGAAGTGAAGCAGATGAATACGCTAATGTAGCACTTGATCGGAGGCCTCGTGCGGATTTCTGATCGGTAGAAAAAGGTCCACAGTAATCTACTCCAGTGACTTCAAAAGCTCGAGATCCTTCCAAACGTTCCTTAGGTAGGGTCTCCCATGATGTGTTCAACCATGCGCGGCCTAGTCCTGAAGCATCTCACACACTTGCTGACGACCTTGACACTGCTTTAATACCTCCAATGGGGCCAATATTCCAGCCGAATTTTGATAGCAAAGCGCGAGGTCCGGCATGGAGGTTTCTTTCGTGATAATATCTTATCAGCGCAAAGGTAATGGAATGTCCCTTTGGCAGAATGAGCGGGTGCTGAGCGTCAAATCCTAGCGATGAGTTGCCAAGACGACCTCCCACTCTAAGTAGTCCAGAATGATCGATGAACGGGTTGAGCGAACTAATAGAACTGGATTTCATGACTTGAGCATTGCGCCGAATCTCCTTTATGTCCATCCACAAATTTGCCAGCTGAATGTGTCGAATTAGAAGATGCGTTCCTTGCCGAATATCAGAAACGGTGAGTCCTGGATGCCTAAGACGATGTATAAATTTATGCATGTAGGCGAATGTGCGCTGCATGCGAAAGAATGAATTCGCAAATTTGCATCCGGACGTGAGATCGGCATGTGGAGACGTGATTAGCAATACTCTCTGCAAAGCCCAAAGTTGCTATGTTGTTAGCAGGAGATACAGGCCACTTATCCTTGGAGCCTAGCAAAAGGATGGGCCGTGAAACCATAGCTCTGACTGGATAAGATGGCTGGGAAGCGAGCCTCTCGAGAGAATATCAGCAGGATTTAAAGATGTGGGAACATAGCGCCATTCCATGGCTGCCGTCAACTCCTGAATTGATGCCACTCGATTTGCCACGAAAACTTGAAATTTAGCTGGCTCGTCCCTAATCCAAGATAATGCTGTTGACGAATCCGACCAGCAATAGAACCGACCTGTAAAGATTCCCATGTCCTTTACATTCTGCATGATTTTCGCAAGCAAATGGGCTCCACTTAATTCCAGCTTAGGAATCGATATAGTCTTTAGCGGCGCCACTCGCGACTTTGAGCACAAAACGTGGCTCGAAGACTGGGCTTCCTGGACACGACATACACGCAAGCGCCATATGCTTCTAAGCTGGCATCACAGAATCCGTGAACTTCTGTAGCCACACTAGAACGAAGAACCAAGCGAGGAAATGAGATCCGAGAAATGCTTGCCAAACTATTTCAAGTCCATCCAAGTTGAATGCAACGCTGAGGGTAGGCTTTCATCCCAATCCAAATTTTCTCTCCAAAGCTGCTGAAGGAAGATTTTGCACCCCGACAATGACTGGATTTATCAATCCAAGAGGGTCGTAGAACCGCGCAATCGTAGATAAAACCGACCGCTTTGATGGCTTTGAGTTTGTGTCCAGTGCGGACAAGGCAAAAAGCAGCTGATCCGAAGCAGGGTCCCACGCTAAGCCGAGAGTTTTGGCTATGTCGCTTCCATCATTAAACTTTAGGAACTTCTCTATGTCATCTTCAGGGGTTCCCTCAAGTACTTCCTGGTGACTGGAGCACCATTTCCTAAGTCTAAAATTACCACGGGACAGTAAAGCTGATGTTTGGTGCATCTTGTCCATGGCCTGTGCGACCGAATTACCGCCCGAAATAAGGTCATCCACGTAAAACTCCTGCCGCAGAACAGCTGAGCCAAGAGGGTGGGACTCACCCTCGTCGATGGCCAGCTGGTGCATTGCGCGGACCGCTAAAAATGATGCAGCCCTCGTCCCGTATGTGACGGTGTCTAATGTATGTACACTTGAACCTCGGACTCGATGGAATCTCGCCATAGGATGCACTGATACAAATTGTCGGGTGGAGACATTCGTACGCAGCGGTACATTTTACAAATGTCCCCGTGAGAGCGACTGGATATGTTCGAAAGCGAATCAATATGTTAAACAATGCAGGCTGAATAACAGGGCCTGTCATCATCACATCATTTAGAGAATATCCAGTTGATGTAGCTGCGGATCCATCGAAAACGACACGGAGTTTTGTCGTCGTACTGTCCTCCTTTAGGACACAGTGATGAGGCAAGAAATATTTGCAGAGGCTACGGGAATCAGGGTTGACTTGGTGCATATGATGCAAATCAATGTACTTCCCATAAAGGCGGAATACCGCTCCTTGAGTGCAGGATTACGCCCAGTTTTTTCGCTCCAGACTGATGAACCGTCGATAAGCCTGAGCATAAGATTCTCCTAAACGATCAGTATTGTTATTTAGTGGCAGACGAACTGCATACTCCCCGGATGGCAACCGTGAAAGGTGGCTTACGAAATGTGCTTCACAATCGTCTTCTTCTTTGGTATTCAACCCAGCCTCCACACAATTCTCGACTTCCCAAAACATACGAAGAGTTTTATCCAACCTTGCTTCCATCTCAGCTTTCGAATCTGGACAATTGTGCGTGGCCAAAAGCGCCGAGCTTGATACCTTCTGTCCACCGCCAGATACAATCCACCCAAGCCGGGTCTTCTGCAGAAGAGGCAGGTCATCGGCGAGTTTGATTTGCCCCGCCGCAGAGGAGATCATAAAAAACGCTCGCACCAATGAGGAGATCAACCCGTTGAGGATTGAAAAATGCAGGATCAGCGAGCTGAATGTTAGATGGAATACTCCAATCGGATACATTTACTGTCATACTTGGTTGAGAATCGGTAATCGTGGGGGCGATGAGAGCAGTAAGCGTAGTTGTGTAAGCAGAGGTGCGAGAATGCATACAAATGCTTATGGTGGATCCCTCAGTAGAAACGCTGGTATCGCCCAGCCCAGTCACAAGTGCAGACGATTGAGTTCTCCTAAGCTGAAGCTGCTGGGCAAACCTGGATGTGACGAGATGCAGCTGCGATCCTGAATCTAAGATGGCACGACAAGGAACTAAAACGCCAGACCGATTCTTCACGAGAACCACGGCTGTAGCCAGAAGCACGACATCAGAGTGAAGACCTTGGGCAGCAAGAGAGGTAGACGAAGGTAGAGGGCGAGCTGCTAGCAGAATTTTGAGCAACGGAAAGAGTGTCCGGTTGAACGGCCAGATCGGGAGGAGTAGTACCTGGGCAGCTTTGTGTTGTGGGCTGTATACCATCGAAGTGCAACAAACTATGATGCCTACCGCCGCATACTCGACATTTTCCACTATTGCATGCGCGGGTCCGGTGCCCGGTTTTGTGCGGCAATTGAAGCATAGGAAAGCTTCTTCACTTCTTTGTGGCGCAGCAACGGTGAGAGATTTCCAAATATCTTGCACGAGTATATTCCATGGCCCGCTGAGGGCAAAAGACGCATACAGACGGGTCGGCGGAAGAGTTGGAAGCTACAAACGTTTTTCTTTAACCTGCGTATAGGAATGGTTTTTCCCACCTGATCGCTACTAGCGTGTGTCGCTGTAGCATATTCCAATCGCTCCATTTTCTGGCAGCGTTGCTGCAAGAATTCGAAGAATTCCTGCGGTAGGTATAGCATCCGACGATGTGTGTTCTCCCATTTGGTTTGCGTCTTCGAATCCAACTTCCTGCAGCAGCATGTTGATAACCATGAATCCTGAAATCTCCTCAGCAGTTCCCAATGTTCTGCAACGCTCGCATGTGTAAATTGACTGCATCCGAAAACTCCCGAAGCCTTTTAGCAGAAGGCGAGCCCACCCTCTTTAGCCCAAGAATCTTTTGATGTGTGCCTGGAAAACAAGTCTTTGTTATTAAAGCGTTTATTAAGTATATCCAGAGCCGCACGATAATTGGCACTGGAGAGCTCCAACGATCGAACCGAATCCAAAGCCGCATCAGCGAGGCAAGAGCGAAGGTGCTGGAATTTCTCGATGTCACTGAGATCCGCATCCGCTTCAATCACCGATTTGAACATTGCCATAAAACCGAAAACTCGACGTATCCACCAGAAAACTTAGGCACCTTCAGCTCAGGAAGTCGCTGCTTGTGAGCCATGATGATGGTACTATGTCCGGAATGGTTTGGCAGAGTCGTAGAATGGGCAGCGGCGTGTGACTGGCTTACTTCAACAGCAGCCAGCAACTCAGCTTTCAACGATATGAAAAGAGTATCGAAGATTTCGCGCAGCTCACTCCCAATCTCGTTTTGATCGAGAGCCTCCAATTCATTATGGGCCTTATTGAATTCCTCCTCGAATTTCTGCCAACATATCAAGGCGCACCTCGACTTCCGCGGCGGTCAACTTATCGATTTTATTCCCCGCGAAGGATTCATAAGCCTGTGCAATCGATCATATAATGACTGACTTTTGCGCTTATACAGACTCAGTCTGGAATCACCACAATATTTCCGCCCGCGCCTGTATTCGGATCGTTGTCCATGTTAACCGTTGTGCAATTGACACAACAACGGAAAATGAAATACCGCTTCAGCGACGATGTATAGACGCGAGAGCGAGAATGCAAAGACACGAAAAGTCAAGAACCGCGGCTGCAGCTGCGCAGAATGAGATTCGACGCTTAAAGTACCGGAATTTGTATATAACTATTCCAGCCGCACTTTCACTGAATTTGCACTTTAAACTGTTTTTCAACGTGCACCCAAATGTATTTGTTGGTAGTTAAACTACCCAACAACAAAATATTGTATAATTAATAAGTGTTTTTAACGGAACGCGATTAAGCAATGGTTTTATATCACGTCGGGGGTCACCAATGTTTGAGATGCCAAGCTTTTTGGCACCTTTTGTTTCAAATGAAAAGAGAGTTTGGGTTAAACTTTATAATTCGTTTTAATCTTGGTGGCTTAGCGGAAGCCGATTGCTTGCTATGGCCAAATAAAATTTATGCGAGATCGATATGCAACCAATGCGCAGAGGGGTTAGCATAGAACTAAAAATAGACGACGGCGTTAGATCAAAGTGATTGCCGAAGTGGCTGCAGCAGATCAAAGTAATTGCCGAAGTGGCGGCGGCAGAGCCCTTTAGCGGGAGAGCGCAGCAGCTCTGCAGAAAGTCAACGTTTTACAACATAGGCGGCTCTCTGCTCATACAATAATAATGCTTAATATTACGATTATTCTTCGGCGGCTGGCCCGAACAGTCCGTTGGCCCGAAAACGAGCGCTAGGCGTGGGGAGAACGTCGAGCGACCGTGGCGAGAGAAGGAGGGATTTTGGAAGCGAGCGAAGACGGAACGTCGCGGACAGTGAAGAGATAAAGAAAAAGTGTTGAACGGCCGCGCGCCAGAGGGAAAGAAAAAGCATGGACGAGCTGCAGGAACACAGGCGCCGGATCCGCGGGTGAGCTGGCCGATGGCCAAAGGTAGTAGTAGGAGTAGAAGGGAGTGCAAGGGAATCAATCCAATAAAAACTTCGATCATATAATTAAGAACTCTTTGGCTTCCATTTGTTTTCTCTGGTCGGACCACCGACTGCGGTCATCTCTCCACCCCCCCTTCCGTTTTCCTGACTGTTTTCGGTCACTACGCCCCCGCTCTGACTCTGGCAACAGGGTTTTACCCTGCTGGAGTGAGAAGTGGTACGCGTTTCGGGCAGAGGCGCCCCCTTATCCTTTTCCTTCACCTCCCCGGACCCGCGGCCCACCTCGACCTTTGGCAACAGGGTTTTACCCTGCTGAAGTCGGGGAGTGCAGCGTCTCAGGTGAGTTTCGCGCCGCCCGGCCCAACGCCCGCTTCCCCTAATTTCTCCCGAAGGCCCCGTCGTTGACGGCGGCTCGGCGATCCCTGCGCCAACGACCCGCCTCCCCCCCCAGTCTCAACGTCTCAGCAACTTACAAATAAACTGTAGGTGACCCTGGGCAGACTGAGACTGACCCCAGCCTAGGATCACTACTTTGCAGATGGCGCCCGAGCAGGACTGTTGAGACAATTCAAACGATAGTTTTCTGGGGGGATTTCACCCTTCGTGGCCTAAAGACCCACAAGTAGATCGCGTAGGTAGCGCCGCATCAAACCGAGGAGAAATTTATAGGGTATCAATAAGAAAATACGATACGAAGGTACAGGCCAGCAGCGAGCAAAGCGTGGCTGAAAAGCTGTAAAATCCCCCGTTAGCCGTCGGCAAATGAAGAGGAGAGAACGGGAAAGAGGAAATGAGAGAGGAAAACGACAGAATGAAAGTACAGCCCGCAGCCAAGCAAAGCATAGTGATGCCCTTCCCATGTCCAGCAGAAAGAGAGAAAAAATCCAAGTGAAGCACCAGCGACGAAGCAGCACGCAAAGCAGAACGAAAATTCCGTGGTCCCCGTTATACTCAGGCAAAACCATGCGGGATCATAGCGCCCGGTACAGTGGGAAAGAGCCAAGGGCAGCCAGACCTCTGTTACATTTCAGTGGGGAGAGGGGTGAAGACCGGAGAACAGTTCTGGGCGTCGGCGGCGGGCATGTGCCGAACGACCCACGAGTATAATACATGAAATTATCCCTTCCTCATACTACCCGCACCCCCCGATCTTCGACTATTTACCTAACCATTCGCCCGCGGCTCTCGCGTGGTGTTCTCGGCCGATTCCGAGACGTCGACGTCGGCAGAGGCTCGGCCGTTCAGCCAGACCCAATATAAGCCGGGTTGTATACAACGCAAGGGACAGTCATCCTCAGCATTCGGTCAACATACAACGTGTGAAACAGAGTGATCCCCTGCCTTCGATCAGTACACAACGCGCAAAATACAGTGGTCCCTATCCCGCAGCATACAACGTGCGAAAGACAGCGATCCCGCGTCTTCTGTCCACCTCGCGCTCCCCGTAACCGAACACGAACCAACGGATTCTAACCGGAACAATCCTGCAGAAACCAACGACTAAAGTACCCTGAACAAGCGCGTGTTGGTGGGTTGCCAGCCCCGTGTCCAGGTCCCCGACCAAGACGGCCCACCGGTAATTCACCACCGAATAGCCTCGCACGCGTCCTCGCCGTTTAAGGATTCAGAGCCCCGTCTTACGCCGCGCCCTTAGCTACGTTTTCGATTCCTCGGGCGACGCCCCAGACATTTGATCGTAGACCACGTGCAGCAACAGTGACCCGGACCAACTCAACATGGAGTCAAGTGGATTTCGGTCAGGCGCAAGAACGAGTTGGAGATGATTGCCGCGGAGCTTGGGTTAGACAGCGCTGGAACTGTCGAAGAGTTGAGACGTCGACTCGCGACCTTCGCAAACTCGGCCGATTTACCAAGTACGGCGCGCTCTCTCGGTTGGAGGAATTGGAGGCCCAGTACGGAGTCGCCGTGACTCCAGAGGTTAAACCACTTTCTCCCCGCCCTTCTACACTCGCGCCTCTTAGCCTACAACCCCATCCCCGGCTGCGTATGATGTCGTACCCGCCAGTAGCCGTAGTATCGTGGCGTCGGGATCCGCTGTGCCGGCAGAGAGCCTACTCCATGGCATCGACGTCGGTGCCGCGCAGAAAAACCTGCACGGTAGCAAGGACCCATCAACGAAGGGTCCACCTGGAACGAGGAGCATTTTAACGCTGCGATCACCGAGAAAATGGTCCGCTGGGGAATCGTGTTTGATGGGTCCGGCGATCCGTTAAGTTTCCTTGAGCACGTGCAAGAGAGGGCAGCCACTTATAGGATAGATCTACGACACTTATCACAAGGAATCCTCGTGTTGTTGACCGGTCGGGCCGAGAGTTGGTTTCGAACGAGCCGCCTTAGTGGAGAACCATGGGGAGACCTTTCGCAAAGAGTTTTCAGAGTTTTTTGCCTCCCCGGTACTTTCAACGGCTAGAGGACGAGATCCGAACCCATTTTCAACGACCAAAAGAAGCGTTTAAAACGTACCTCGTGGACATTCGACTAATGATGCAGCGCGGGAATACACCGAGGCTCAGGAATTGGAAAGGATATACGATAACATGCTCCCGGAATACCAGTTGTTTACGAGGCGAAAAGATTTTGATTCTCTCACCGAATTAACGCAACTGGTTGTGAACTTCGAGGTGACGCGTAACAAGGGGACCGTCGGAGCTCACGGGCTACGCGAACAAGCACGAGACACCCATCCCGGAAACTTTAGGGCCAACGGCTGGTCAACGAGGACCAAGGAATCACGCGGCTGCGAGGACACAGGATCTCCGGCACGATAGAACCCAGGTGAGGATTGGTCGACGGACTCGCAGCAGCCGGATGTCAGGAATGGAACCATCCTCCAAGACGCCGACACCATAATCGACGTGCAGCATGCTTGTAGGAACTGCGGCGGGTCCGGACACTTTTCCAGGGAGTGTAAACAGCCCCAAGTCTTATACTGCTGGGACTGCGGCCGTCGCGGGCTACGCACCATCGAATGCTGTCGCAGGAATTCGTCGGGAAACGGACAGGCGCTTCACTCGGCAGGGGACCGGGCGAAGACCGCCACTCCCAACCCGAGGCAGTAAAGGGAACCCTGCGGCTGGAGAGAGGACGAATTCGCGCGCAAGTAACCATGGAAGGAGAGGACCTACTCGCTACTCTGGACACAGGCGCCACACGGAGCTTCGTTAGCGAACGCAAAGCCCTGGAGCTGGACAACGGACAGAGTATAGCGATGGTACGAACGACGATCAGATTGGCGGATGGGTCCCTCCGGGAATTGACTCAGGCGCTGATGGCAGACATACGACTAGGAGATCAACAAGTAAAGATGCCGGTGCTAGTAATGAAAGACGTGCTGGATGACGTCCTCCTCGGGATGGATTTCCTATGCGGAATAGACGCGACCCTGCAGTGTGGAGGAGTCCCCTTGCGCCTGAAATTTAAACACAGCCATGATACCAGGACTCAAGACATAGGATCCACATCCCGCCTGGATCAACCTACGAATCTCAGCCGAGACCGGGTCGCCCAGCATCAAGAACCGACGAGGAACGACGTGCCGAACGAGGAGCGCGTGGCCGATCCCCTGGGATCCATGATGGTGAGGTGGAAAAACTTGCGAGGGACGACGTACCGAACGAGACGTGCGTGCCGTTCCTTCAAGGAATTCTAGGAATTCGGACGAGGTCTCGACCCCGGCAGGATACCAACCCGATGGACATCGGCGCTCCCCGGCCTCGACCACAGAGCCATGCTGAAAACCCCTTCCGGGTACACGAGGTACAGCAGCGATCCAAGAAACGAGGTGCGATTCGAACCCGGCATCGGCGACAACGGGCCCCGCCGTAGGCGCACCAGGGAACGGCAACGGACACAAGGAGCAACAGTGGCCACCGTGAGTATATCCCAATTGCCCGACCTTTTGACCCCTGATTCGAGCCCGAAGACGACGAACCCCTGGAACCCTGGATCACCGAATGGTTGCAACAGGAACTGAAACAATTCGACGGCCTCAGCGGAGTGTCCCCCATTGCAGAACACACCATCGTGATGCGCGACAACAAGCCTATAAAACAACGTTATTATCCAAAAAACCCCGCTATGCAAGCCGTCATTAATAAACAGGTCGACGAACTGCTTAAGGAAGGGCAGATTGAACCTTCGAAGAGTCCACATAGCGCCCCAATTGTCCTCGTGGGCAAGAAAACAGGTGACATCAGGATGTGCATAGACTTCCGACAGTTGAACGCGCGATCAATCCCCGACGCGTATCCCCTCCCCAGGATTCAACACATATTGGAACAGCTGAGAGATGCCAGGTACATATCGACCCTGGACCTGAAGAGCGGCTACTGGCAAATTCCGCTTGCCCCAACCAGCCGCGAGTGCACGGCGTTCACCGTGCCGGGCCGCGGATTGTTTCACTGGAAAGTGATGCCTTTTGGCCTTCACTCCGCCGGCGCGACCTTCCAGCGAGCACTGGATAGCGTGATTGGCCCTGACATGGAACCACACGCATTCGCCTATCTTGATGACATTATCGTCATCGGGCACACCGTGGAGGCCCACATGCGGCATCTTGGGACAGTTCTACAGCGGCTGCGCAAGGCTAATCTTCGACTCAACAAGGACAAATGCAGCTTCTTCAAACGCAGACTGAAATATTAAGGACACGTCATCAGCGGGAACGGCATACACACGGATCCTGACAAGATCGCCGCAGTGCGCAACCTGAAACCCCCGGCAGGTGTCAAGGAACTTCGCCGATGCATCGGTATGGCCTCCTGGTACCGGCGGTTTGTACCCAACTTTTCCGAAATAGTAGAACCCATGACTGCGTTGTTAAGGAAAGATCGGCAATGGAAATGGTCGGAAGAACAGGAAAAAGCCTTCGAGGAGTTGAAGATCAGGTTAACTGAAGCGCCGGTCCTCGCCTGCCCTGATTTTTCTGAAAAATTCTCATTGCAAACCGACGCTAGCGAACAAGGATTAGGAGCCGTTCTTACACAAAAGATAAGGGACGAGGAACGAGTAATAGCCTACGCGAGTCGACGCTTGTCCAAAGCCGAGGAGAACTACTCCGTTACTGAGAAGGAATGCTTGGCAATAGTGTGGGCAATCCGCAAGCTGCGCTGTTACTTGGAAGGATACCGATTTGACGTGATTACGGACCATCTCGCCCTCAAATGGATCAACTCGATCGACAACCCCACTGGACGGATAGCACGTTGGGCTTTAGAGCTGCAGCAGTATCAATTCGATATTCACTATCGCCGAGGGAAGCAGAACGTGGTAGCAGATGCACTTTCCCGCCAACCATTGGAGTTACTACATCAAGCTCTGGAGGAGGAGTCACAGTGCAAGTGGATCAGGAAAATGTTGGCGAGAATCAGGCAGCAGCCGGGCAAATATGAAGACTACCGAAGCGAGTGGACAACTGTATCGGCGCCTGCACACCGTGCCCGAAGAGGAAGACTCCACCCCATGGAAACTCTGCGTCGCTGCAGAACATAGACGACGCGTGCTAAAAGAATGCCATGACCACCCGACGGCCGGACATCTAGGAATCCGAAAAACAAGCACCCGAGTCGCCCAAAAGTACTACTGGCCAGGCCTGTTCCGAGAAGTCGCCAGATACGTTCGCCAATGCGTAGTGTGCCAAAAATACAAGGTGAGCCAGTTCAAACCGGCGGGGAAAATGTTCACCAGACAAGTTGACGAACCCTTCAGCGTGTTATGCGCCGACTTTGTTGGGCCGTTGCCCCGCTCCAAACATGGAAACACCGTCCTCCTGGTTTTCTTCGACGCATTTAGTAAGTGGGTCGAACTGGTGCCTCTACGCAAGGCAACTACGCCACACCTGGAAAAATCATTCCGAGAAAGAATCCTAAGCCGCTTTGGTACCCCTCGTACCTTCGTTTGCGACAATGGGGCACAGTTTACCAGCCGATCGTTCAAAGGATTCTGCAAAGACTAGGGATGGAACTTCAGCATACTGCCCCGTACACTCCCCAACAAAATCCAACAGAACGCGCGAACAGGACAATTAAAACGATGGTGGCGCAATACATCGACGGAAAACAGAACACTTGGGACGAGCTCTTGCCAGAAATCACGCTCGCGATCAACTCAAGCGTGTCCGATTCGACGCGATTCAGCCCCGCGTTTTTGATCCAAGGTCGCGAGCCAAGACTGCCAGGCGCCTTGTATGACGAGGTTACGCCAGGAACGGGAACTAGCATCGCCGACCCGGAGACCAGAGCACGACAGATGAGAGGGCGTTCGAAATCGTAAAAACAAACTGCGACAAAGCATCAGAGGAGCAAAAACGACATTACAACCTCCGCCGTAGGGAATGGAAACCGGCTATTGGATCCCAAGTGATGTTACGTCACCACACTCTGTCCAAAGCCGCCGAAGGCTTCGCCTCCAAGTTGGCCTCGAAATTCGAGGGACCATACCGGGTGACCAAGTTTCTCTCTCCGAATCTCGTCCGATTACAGGTTCTAAACGGACGTAAGCAGCGATCAGCCAGTTTGAACGACCTGAAGGCGTTCTACCCGACCATCGACGAAGATGACGAAAAGACCGACCAGATCAGGACGGACAGTGAAGACGACCCTGACCGAACCAATATACAACAATCTTGATTACAACGCAGATCTACTCAAACCGCCACGACGATGCTGACACCCCGGATACACAGAGACGAAACCAATCAGGAACCCGGATATCTTGCGAGGAACGACGCACCGAACGAGGCGTGCGTGGCTGCTTCTCCTGGACCCATCCGCTTCAGGAACCCGGATATCTTGCGAGGAACGACGCACCGAACGAGGCGTGCGTGGCCGCTTCTCCTGGACACATCCGCTTCAGGAACCCGGATATCTTGCGAGGAACGACGCACCGAACGAAGCGGGCGTGGCTGTTCCTTCAAGGGCAAACCGCAACCGTGATTGTACCGAAGGGACCAACCAAGGCCGACATTTTGGAGATTCTCATTAAGTCTATAACCGCTCCGCCGCACTCATAGAGTATCAAAGTATTTTTGCCTGTAGTCAACAAGTCCATTCCTATTCACAGCTCATCGAATGCGAGAGACCCCGCCGACGGAGAACTACGACAAAAGCCAGGCCGGAGCCCCAGTCGACTGGGAGATCATCGAGGAACTGATTCTTCGCCCCACTCCGCGAGAATGCCAAGTCCACCCAGAGGTCCTCAGCTGGGAAAATTTATGCGGCGACGTCGTAAGCTGGCCACGCATCGACCAGATCATCGAGGGGCACGATTCAGACCCCGATCACGTCAATATTACAGGAGACGTGGCCACCAACGCCAGGGACCCAAGCCCTGGCAACGTCGCCAAAGCCACGTTCACCCACGCTCAGGGCCCCAGCCAGGTCAACCCCGACCAGGTCGCCGAAGAGCACGCGCAGGGCCCTGGACACGCCACCGTAGGAGAAGCAGCCGACTTCACCGCTCCGGGTCCGAGCCCCGACGAGGGGGCAGAGGCCATCACTATTCCTGACGGGCTGCCAGGTGCCACCGCACGCGGATACCGCCAGCAATTCGAGCCGACGGAGTTCGAAAAAGAGATGCTCCGCTGGGAAGAGCCACCGCTTCCGGCACTCTTCGGGGCCCTTGATATGCTCAACCTTCTCGAACGGATAGACGGGTTGGACATCGCCCCCGAAGATGCAGGACTACTGGCCGTCAGCGACCTTGACGCCATCCCGCGTCCCGAGGACATCGCCACCGAAGGTGCAGAGCCACCGGCCGTCAGCGACCTTGACGCCATCCCGCGTCCCGAGGACATCGCCACCGAAGGTGCAGAGCCACCGGCCGTCAGCGACCTGGACGCCATCCCACATCCCGAGGACATCGACACCGAAGATGCAGGACTACTGGCCGTCAGCGACCTTGACGCCATCCCGCGTCCCGAGGACATCGCCACCGAAGGTGCAGAGCCACCGGCCGTCAGCGACCTGGACGCCATCACACATCCCGAGGACATCGACACCGAAGATGCAGAGCCACTGGCCGTCAGCGACCTTGACGCCATCCCGCATCCCGAGGACATCGCCACCGAAGGTGCAGAGCCACCGGCCGTCAGCGACCTGGACGCCATCACACATCCCGAGGACATCGACACCGAAGATGCAGGACTACTGGCCGTCAGCAACTTTGACGCCATCCTGCGTCCCGAAGACATCGCCACCGAAGACGCAGAGCTACCGGCCGTCTGCGATCTGGACGCCATCCTACATCCCGAAGGCGGCAGTCCGGAGATACCAGAAACATCGACCCCCAACCCAGCCGTTCGTTGGGTGACTGGGGAGGCGGATTGGAGAGTACGTACGCCCGACGGCCGGCTGCCAGACACCCTGAAAGCCCGGCTCCTGGCACAACTCGTCAACCCGCGGCGTAAAGATGTCCGATTCTTGGCAGAGGCGGACAACACCTTCTTCCAGGTCCACATCAGCAAGACGAGCAAAGTGACTATTCGCTCACGGGCCCCCCGAAGTAAGGAGAGGGTGTGAGGACCCATACTGGGAGCCTCACATAGTAACAAGAGTTAAGTGATTAATAAGACAACCTGAAAATATAGTAAGTCGCAATGGAGCGAGATTTGTATTAGTCAAAATCATATTCTATGGTAGTAAATAAGCTAGTTAAGTTTTGCATAGCCGAAATCCCGCCAAACGGCCAGCTCACACGGAACAACCGCAAAGAAAACAGCGAGGAGAGAGAGCCATGCTCAGCCGGCAGCAGAGCGGATCTCTTTCGAGAAAGTCCCGTTGGCCTGAAAACGAGCGCTAGGCGTGGGAGAACGTCGAGCGACCGTGGCGAGAGAAGGAGGATTTTGGAAGCGAGCGAAGACGGAACGTCGCGGACAGTGAAGAGATAAAGAAAAGTGTTGAACGGCCGCGCGCCAGAGAGGAAAGAAAAAGCATGGACGAGCTGCAGGAACACAGGCGCCGGATCCGCGGGTGAGCTGGCCGATGGCCAAGGTAGTAGTAGGAGTAGAAGGGAGTGCAAGGGGAATCAATCCAATAAAACTTCGATCATATAATTAAGAACTCTTTGGCTTCCATTTGTTTTCTCTGGTCGGACCACCGACTGCGGTCATCTCTCCACCCCCTCCCCTTCCGTTTTCCTGACTGTTTTCGGTCACTACGCTCCCGCTCTGACTCTGGCAACAGGGTTTTACCCTGCTGGAGTGAGAAGTGGTACGCGTTTCGGCAGAGGCGCCCCCCCTTATCCTTTTCCTTCACCTCCCCGGACCCGCGGCCCACCTCGACCTTGGCAACAGGGGTTTTACCCTGCTGAA
This sequence comes from Drosophila lowei, assembly GCA_008121275.1. Lineage (NCBI taxonomy): Eukaryota > Metazoa > Arthropoda > Insecta > Diptera > Drosophilidae > Drosophila > Drosophila lowei. The sequence continues at coordinate 71,968 of VHIG01000009.1, read as the reverse complement.
GTCGGGGAGTGCAGCGTCTCGGGTGAGTTTCGCGCCGCCCGGCCCAACGCCCGCTTCCCCCTAATTTCTCCCGAAGGCCCCGTCGTTGACGGCGGCTCGGCGATCCCTGCGCCAACGACCCGCCTCCCCCCCCCAGTCTCAACGTCTCAGCAACTTACAAATAAACTGTAGGTGACCCTGGGCAGACTGAGACTGACCCCAGCCTAGGATCACTACTTTACAGCAGATATTAGCGATTTAAGAAGAGGAAGGGAATTAGTTTTAGATATTATACGATAGAGGGAATTATAATCCGAGCATAAGACACTAAACGGTTCATGCCGGGAATAATTCGATCTACAAAACGGAAGGGTCAACGGTAAATAGTTTCTTCTTCTAATAGGAATCGTGAAGTTTATGCGGCTCAACATGTCAGGGATATCGACGTCACCCTGGATCAAGTTGTGCATAAAATTCACACTAAGGTCTATTAAAAGCAATCTAGGGTAAGCCGGGAGTCTCAAACTTGCATCCCAGCTAAGTCCACGGAGAGCAAAAAGTAAAAAGTTTTTCTGGACTGATTCAATACGGTCTTGGCTTACTTTGTACTGAGGGCACCATACACAAGAGCCGTATTCTCAAATCGGACGAGCTAGGGAGAAATAGAGTCTTCTTTACATAGGGGTCGTCAAATTCCTTTGACCACCTCTTTATAAGCCCAAGCACACCTATGGACTTGTTTACCATGGTAGAAATGTGTTCGGAAAACTTTAACTTGGGGTCTAATATAACACCAAGATCATCAACCAATGTAATTCTCTCAAAAGCACAGCCGCACAGCGTGTAAGGAGCGAAGAAGGGGCTGGAGCGATGAAATCTCACACCATGACATAGAAAACACCATGATTTAAGTAAACTGTCCTTATACTGGACACAGAACTTAACATCATCCGCATACTTAAGTACTCGAGAGTATGTTAAAAGCGAAGGCAGGTCATTAATGAAGAGTGTACAAAGTAAGGGGACTTGATGGCTGCCTTGTGGTACTTCAGAAGTAACCTTAACTCGTGAAGAGAAGGAGTTTTTGAAGAGGACTCTCTGAGAACTGGAATAAAGGTAGCCAGAAATCCATCTCAGTGGGACAGGGCGGAAACCCTAAAAGGTCAAGTTTTAGTGCTAAAAGAGAGTGACTTACAGAGTCGAACGCTTTACTGAAAACGGTGTAAATAACATTTGTCTCTAGATTACCTTGATAGCCTTTGATAATGAAGGAGGTGAACTCTAATAAATTTTTGGTTGTTGATCTCCGCCTTATAAATCCATGCTGAGCTGGAGAAATAAGTAATTTGCAGAGATGTTGCATGTGCGGAGTTAAAATGTTATCAAACATTTTAGGAATAGCGGATAACTTAGAAATACTTCTTTTATTCTTCGCGTCAGACTTGCTACTTTTCGTATGGACAGGAATTATAAACGATACCTTCCAGATCGGGGGGAAGCATGAAGAATCAATGGACAGGGTGAACAGCTTAAGCAAAGGTCCACACAGAACCTCGGCGCAGTACTTGAGTACACAGCCGGGAACTCCGTCAGGACCCGGTGAAAACACTGGCTTAACTAGTCGAAGATCATGAAGCAACAAGCTTTCATTTAGCAAGGGACTGAAAATGCCTTTCGACCTCGGTAAACCGTATGGGTACGGATGACCAGAGTAGCTTTTTCAGAATAGGTGGTTTAGAAAAAATTGGGCAACTTCTTGACATTTTTTATAAAGTCTTGATTTTAAGTCTTTTAGACTGGATAACTTTTTGGAAAACCAAGGGGGTTTCCCAGATCTAATCTGACAAAAAAGCGGGACGCAAGACTCAAAAAATGTGCCAAATGCATTGTAAAAAATGTTTGTGCCTTTTATAACATCAGTGCACAAGTAAAAGGCGGACCAATCAAAATCCGTAATGAGGTTATTAAGCTTCGCAAGCTCGGCTTTACGAAAGCAGCGGACACATTCAGATAGCCTACTCGACCGATCCAATACAGCTGGTCCTGTATCTAGCGACACTTCCAAAGAAGGATGATTGGCGTCTTCAGTTATAGTAAGCGGAAGGGCTCGGGCTAACAACATTATGGTCGGATCCGATACAAAGCACAGATGAAGCAATCGACCCTAAGAATTTTTCACATGATTGACTTGAGACAGGGACAGGTCAAGCAAGCCGTCAACAAGATCGTGTCGTGACATGGTCACTAGGCGATTAGACTCGTTTACCGAAGACCAACCAGTACCTGACAAGTGGAAGTCACCAAGAACTATTATATGATCTTTATCTGATAGCGAAGCAGAAACAGCGCTTGAAGCGGATAAGTGCTGAACATAAATTGAGATATCCGTAGAAAGTGGAATATACGAGCAAGTAATGAAAAATGCAAAAGCCGGAAGAATCAGTTTTATACACAGGAATTCCAGTTCTTATTGAACCTGGACTGTGAACTGTTCCGACGTGAAGTTTAAGTTCACTGCAATCAGAACCCTTCCTTTCCGGTCCTTTCTAAAAGTTGTGTATCGACCTGCCAAAACCTCGGAACTAGGAATGAACATAATGTAATATAGTATGTTCTATAGGTTATAGTCTCCTTAATAAAGTGCATAAGTTTTAAAAATAAAACAGTTGGAATTTACAACTTAGCTCAGCATCACCATCAACACAGATATTTAATATATTAGAAATGTGAGATGCCAAAATAAATCGACAAATAATATTAATTCCAATGTGGAGAATTACACTATGCAACAAAAAATTTCTGCTTTGAACCAAGCTGACTTTTTGATAGATTTAAGGCTTTAAAATTGTTAAACATTTTTTTTTTTTTTCTAGAATTAGTTTTTAAATTTGGTTTTTCAGAGGTTGTGTAGTTCTCTTTCACATAACTTAAGTATCTTACGTTTGGTTATATTGAACTTTGCAATTCTAAAAAGCTGATAAATGTAGCAACAAATCGAACCTGAACACTATGTAGCTTAAGCTTACCGTCTTGAACATATAAAGCATTCAATTTCAAAATTGAACATTTTTGCGGTATATTTTTTTCAAACTTTGACTTTGAAAACACGAAAAAACAATTTTTGTTTGTCTTGTTGTAGGTATTGTATATGCTGTATAGGTATATTAAATGGGCGTCGATTAAGATATCGTTTGTAAAAATCGATGGATAAAGTTCGCTTCTAGCTCTTGCTTAAGCCGGTTGTGTTTTTTTCTTGCTCCTGCGTTCTCCGCCCTTTTACTTAAATATCATACAACATTGTTGTCAATTTGTTTTGATATATCATCGCATCTCTTTAATTTGATTATACTTTGTGTTAATCACCAGTGTTTCGTTTGTAAACTAGTGCTTAATATAAATACAATATTCGCAACGTAACGCATCGGACTCGTGCAGGCAATTTGTTATTGTTTTTTACCCAGTCTGCTTTTCGTTATCGTTTCTTCGGCGTGCACTGTTTCTCGCGCATCAGTGTTTGCATCGCCCACACTCTCTCGAAAGCATAGCGGGCCTGCTGCTCGCATTGTTGCTCTCACTCTCTCTGGATTGCCTATACTCTCCCTCTTTGTGGACTATTCTTTTGTGTCTCTGCTTTGGTGAGTTTACTGCTCGTTTCCTGCACTTCGTTGGATCATCTGCTCTGCATTATTTCCGCTGCTGATTGTCGGGCTCGCTCTGCTGTCTGCTCTCCCATTTTACCTGCGCTCTCACTCTGTACTTTTATTATTCGTGCACAGTGATTCTACTGCTGTCAATAATGGCAATCGTTTGCAGTGCAAAGAAATATGAATTCGGTGGTGTAATCATTGGTGATTCATTCCTCAGCTGCTGGCTGTGCGACAATTTTGCCCACATAAAATGTGCTGGTGGCGGAAATTTAGGCCGGCTAAACGATCTGATCTCGAAACGCATGGGCCTGTCTTGGTCATGTCTGGCTTGTCGGGAGATTGAGGCCGAAATGCGCACATTCATGAGACAGACTCGATCTGGGTTTCTGGATGTCCGGAAACAATTTGTGGCTCTCAACGATAAATTTCTAGCCCTTGAATCGCAGTTTCTTGGGCTCAAACTCTTGAGCGAATCGCCTAGAAGGAAAATTCCGCATAATGATACCAATCTCTTGCAACCTAATCCGATTGGTACGCCTGCCTCCCACCTTCATCCATCGGAAGCATTTGTTACTCCGTGTGGTCATGCCTCGCCGTTATCTGTAAACCCGCCAACGGCGGCTCCGGTGTTCTTTACACCGAGCAATGTGCTTCCTTCGAGCATCCAAGTTCCCAACAGCATCAATCCCATCCCTGCAGTTTTTGCTGCCATCACTTCTGACGTGGTGAGTGCTCCTAGTGCGGGTGTGTTGGTTGCTGGTGATGTCTTGCCAATTCCTGCTCCAGCCGTTGCTGCCAATTCTTCTGCCCCAGGACTGAGATCTCTTTTAGAGTGGCTCCACCATCTCGATCTCGCTCGGGACTTCAACTTAGAGCAGTTGTCCCTCGGAAAGCAATATTTGTTTCCCGTCTTATTCCTGAGGCTACAACGGAGGACGTTAAACAACATCTTTCCTCTAAACTTAACGCTTCGCCTGATTATATAGTTGTGACTAAATTTACATTTAAACATAAGCGCAACATATCATCCTTTAAAATTCTTCTCCCTGATTCCTTACTATCCAAATCTCTTGAACCGTCAATATGGCCTGAGCATACAATTATGCATGAGTTCCTTCACAAAGATTCGAACTCGAGTCCTAGAATTACCGAACCTGCTGCTCCAAAAAACTGATGTACCATATTTCTATTCACTATCAGAACGTTCGCAGTTTGTTGGGCAAATTGCGTCAAGTTCATACAAATAGTGCGTCTTTTGATTTCGATGCCATTGCTTTTACCGAAACCTGGCTTAACTCTTCTATCAATGATCATGAAATTTTCATTGATAATTACACTATTTATAGAATGGACCGCCCATCTTTTGCAGGTGGGGTTCTGATTGCAGTCAAATCTGTTTTCTCATCTGAGTTATTCCCATTCAATAACATCCATGGAATTGAATTTGTTGCTGTCAAAGTTCGTGTTGGTTCGGCATTTTTCTATTTAACCTGCTCCTACATTCCTCCTAGGTCGGATGCTGAGATTTACTCAAACCACTGCTCAGCAATTAATACTGTCGTATCTGCATTAGGTTGCAATGATCAAATTATTGTCATGGGGGACTTTAACCTCCCATTTCTTTCTTGGCTGCCTTGCGATGACGCTAACCTTTTGTTTCCCAATTGCCACAATGACTTTATCAATGGGCTAACGGATATTTCCCTTGTCCAAATTAATGCCGTCAAAACATTAGGGACAGACTTCTTGACCTCATGTTTGTTAACGATGCTTCACTTGCTACGGTATCCAGAGCAAGCCCAATATCATTCCCTGAAGATCCTTACCATCGAACTTTGTCGATATCCCTGGAGTGTACCCGATCTGGTTGTGCTGACAGTTCCATGGCTCCTTGCCACATAAAGTGTTTTCGCATAACAAACTTTATCGATTTAGATCTACATCTCTCGCGTGTTGATTGGTCGTTTCTTTATTCATTACCGAACATAGACGCAACTGTTAACTCGTTTTATAGCTCTATTTACTCCGCCCTTAATACATTTGTTCCAGATATCACTGTACCTGTATCGTCCAAGCCTCCCTGGTTCTCCAAGTATTTGTCATACTTAAAAATAATAAATCCAGGCTCTATAAAAGTACCAGAAGTCGGGCTCCACGTCGGCCTTAGCTCTATAATCCTCTGCTCGCTCCCTGTTCCTTTGCCGTTAATAGTCAGTGTTATAATCATTACCTTTCACAATGTAGTAGAAACTTTCGTAGTGATCCTAAAAAATTCTATTCGTTCGTCAACTCTAAGCGTAAGTCAAACGCTTTTCCTCCGTCCCTTCATTACCAGAACAGAACAGAAGCTTCTGCTGTTGGTATTGCAAATTTATTCGCTACCTTTTTCCAAACAACGTACTCGTCTCATATTTACAACGCATCCACTCCGTATCCGTACCAGCTACCTCAAGCTAACAGCATTTTTCTGCCCATTTTCGAGGAAAACGTTGTTCTGGAAGGTTTGTCATCTATGGACTTATCGTTTTCTGCGGGTCCAGATAAGGTACCAAGTTGCATTTTAAAACACTGTGCCCAGTCCCTTTGCAAACCCTTGACCTTTCTCTTCAACCTCTCTTTGGAAAAGTCTTGTCTTCCATTAATTTGGAATGAGTCCTACATCATTCCGCTTCACAAAAAATGTTCAAGATCAAATATTGAAAACTATCGTGGTATCGCAAAGCTTTCCGCCATCCCGAAGCTTCTTGAGTTCCTGGTAACCCGGCAACTGCAACATCATTGTTGCAGCTTGATATCTCCGTCGCAACACGGTTTTTTCAGACATCGTTCAACATCGACTAACCTTCTTGAGTTTTCTAACCTAATCCACCGTGGTTTTCAAAGTGGTTTGCAGACGGATGTAGTTTTTACGGACTTCAGCAAGGCATTCGATTCTGTGAACCATGCTCTGCTTATTCACAAGCTCTCTTTATTAGGGTTCCCAACGAATCTTCTGGATTGGATTTTGTCCTATCTCTCTAACCGTACTCAACGTGTTTTGTTTTCTAATGTGTTATCAAATATTGTTAATGTTACTTCAGGTGTGCCACAGGGAAGTCATCTGGGCCCGCTTCAAGTTATATCATACTCTACTACACTAATGTATGCTGATGATGTTAAAATCTGTCTGCCATACTCTGATTGGTATTTGCACACACGCCTTCAACTGGATTTAAGTGAACTTCTATTGTGGTGTTCAACTAATCTTCTTTTTCTGAACCTTTCTAAATGCAAACTTATGACATTTTACCGTCGCGCTCCACATTTTGTCTCGTATGTTCTAGGAAATCATGTCCTCAAGCGAATTTCGAGTTCAAATGACCTCGAGTCCTTTTTGATCATAAGATGTGTTTTAAAAGCCATATAGCTGCAACAGTCAATAAAGCTAAGCGTGTTTTAGCGTTCATCAAACGTTGGTCCAAGGAGTTTGACGACCCGTACGTTACGAAACAACTATATATCTCGTTAGTACGTCCTATATTGGAGTATTGTTCTTGTGTTTGGAGCCCGCAGTATAAAGAGCAGCAGGTTGTTATTGAATCCGTGCAAAAGCAATTTTTAATTTTTGCCCTTCGTAACTTTAACTGGGACTCGGGTAGAATCTTGCCACCCTACCGGTCTAGGCTGAATCTTATTGACCTGCCGTCGTTGCACCATCGCAGAATATGCAACGGCGTAATGTTCGTGCACAAGCTCCTTCTCGGGATTGTTGACTCCCAAACTCTCTTGGGTCAGATTGACTTGGCCGTCCATCTAGACCTACTCGTACTTTTAGGCCTATCCGTTTACCCATATGTAGGTCTAATTATACCGAACATTAACCTTTTAGGGTTTTATGCCATAATTATAACTCCCTCTGTCATACCCTATCCCCTGAACTGTCTCTTAAACTAATTGCATGCTATATTTATAATCACTTAAATTTAACTAACTTTTAACTACTCTTTTTTCCTCCTTTTGTAATTAAGTATCATTATTAACAGATAATTTGTTAATTTAATAAATAAATAAATAAAAACGGTTAAGGTGCAGCCGCTTGACCAAACCTCTTAATGCTGCATTTTACAATTAAATTCCGTTACGTTCCTTCCCAAATGTCATTTTACCGTTAAAAACTGTTGCAGATATAAAATTGTGGTATTGTTTATTCAAAAAACGGTCGTATTTCGAGTAACGGAATTTAACTGTAAAATGCGGCATTCAGCGGTCTGTTCAAACGGCTGCAAATAAAAACGAGGGGGAACTTTGTGAGTTGCTGCTGCGACCGCAGCTCTTAATTTATACCCGATACATAGTCAGTATGGCTACATTGAGCGACAAAGAGTGCGTTGCGGGAGAGACAGAAAACGTGTATGAACGTGTCGTCGGGCGCTGCGTAGCCACTACAAATTGATTTACTCCTTTCGGCTATACAAATGATCCGATCTGATCCAGATTCGGCAATCTGGTAGATATGGTCATTCTCTATGATTGTGCGTTTTTAATTTTCTCGTATCTTCTAAATTGTGGATGCCACAGATTTCGTTCTTTGGGGGGCGGAAGGGAGTGGGTCGAAATTTTGAAATACACTTGTAATAGTGAAATCTAACAGGAGTGTGGATACCAAATATGATTGCTCTAGCCTTAATAGTCTCTGAGATTTGTGGATGCTCCAGTTTTTTTTCGTCCTTTGCGTGTGCGGAAGGGGGAGGGGCGAAATTTTCAAATAAACTCGTGCAGGTCCGTTATCACAGGAGTGTGGATACCAAATGTGGTTGCTCTAGCTCTAATAGTCTTTGCGATTTGTGGATGCCACACAAATTCTACATTTGCGGTGGCGGAAAGGGGTGGGACGAAATTTTGAAATACACTTTTGTAGGTTCGATATCACGGGAGTGTGGATACCAAATTTGGTTCCTCTAGCTCTTATAGTCTCTGAGATCTAGGCGCTCACTTTTAGCGATATGCAAAGCCGACTATGAAACGTGTGTTAGAGAGAGACAGAGCGAGAGAAAATGAAATTGTTTTCTTCATTATGGCTATAATAATGATACGATCCAATTCAGTCCGCAGTCTAGAAGATATGCTCATTCTCTACGGTTCTGCGTTTTCGGTTTTCTCATATCTTCAAAATTGTGGGTGCCACAGATTTTCGTTCTTTGTGGGGGCGGAAGGGGGTGGGGCTAAATTTTGAAATACATTTGTAACAGTGACATATCACAGTAGTCTGGATTTAAAATGTTGTTGCTCTAGCTTTTATAGTCTCTGAGCACTAGGCGCTCATAGGGACAGACAGAAAGACATGGCTCAATCGACTCGGCTTTTGATACTGATCAAGAATATATATACTTTATGGGGTCGGAAACGCTTCCTTCTGGACGTTACACACATCCACTTTCACCACAAATCTAGTATACCCCTATAATAATTTTGAGTATCGATCATTACCAGTGACTACTTCCCAGCTGACTACTGGTAGTCAATCTGGATAATGGAATAATACAAAAATAAAAATACGATGTCTTCCAATATAAACGTGTAATATGAAATGATATGTAGCACTACTCCTACTCCTCGTTCCTTTTAACACACTTCTTTTTAAAAACCCTCTTCTTCATCCTCTGCATTGCTTTGCTTAAAATGTCTTCGGGGGCTCATCTCCAGGAGGAATACATTCTGTAATTCATATTTGTTTTATTTAATTTTAAACTCTAGAAGTGTAAATGAATATACCACCTACCACACCTAGCAAAGCTGCAAACGATTCCTTATGACTCTTGAGAGCCTTCTTGCCTTTGACCCCATCAACACTGTACGCCAGAATAATCTCCTCGCTCATTATAAAATTTAAAGTGCTTAGAGCCCCACTTGGCTGCGGAATCAATTTCATTGCTGTTATCTGCAAATATAAGCATTAAAATATAAAGATAAGACAGAGAAATAGGTCATATAATTGAGAGTTTAGATTTACTTACATAAATGATCCTATTATTTTCATTTGTTCCTCCAATCCTATCAACTGCTCCTCCGTTTTTATTGGGAACTGTTCCAGAATGGGATTCATTTCCCCCTTCTCCTTGAACAGCTGTTTGATCAAAACGGTTTGATCCGAAAATATTTGGATCACTGCTTTTAATTCATCTAAAAACAATGTTGTTAATTAATTTGATTATACAAATATTTTTCTATTAATTTTATTAGTCTTACAACGAATAACAGCATTCTCCAGTTGCAGATTTTCCAAAAGTATATACATATTTATTTAGATTTATTTATTCCACTATTAATCGGAAACAAAGTTTCTATTTACCCGTCGTTTTTTTCAGCTCATCTAATACATCCGAGCAGGTTCTACATTTCTCATATTCTGGAAAAATCGTACTTGCTTTTTTGTTTATTACGAAATAAAATATACTTACCATTGCTTGGCATGGAAAAGCGCATACATTTTTTGGTGATGCCATATTTAATTAATTACTTAATTAGTTTTCTCACACTTTTTAATTAATTTTAATCAGATTGAAACACTTTAAGGTAAGATTTCGCTTACAAAATATCTATTTATATCGGTTAAGGTTCAGTAACAAACTGATTTTAAAACATGAAAGGTTCACCTGAATTAGATCAGACGTACAATCGTCCTATCCACACACACAAAAATGTAAGGAGAGTAAAATATTTACAATATATGTATGTAATACTAATACTACGCAGACTTAAGGTCTAGTTCTTGTTCGACGCTTGTGCCTTCGTACAATGCCTGGCGGCGCATGGCCTCGCGTAACTGCTGCTGCTCAAACCGGCGGGCAGACCATTGCGGCGACAAAACAGCTGCTCGCACAGTCAGTCTATTTTATTCTCCACTTTGTTATTTTGTAATGCTTCCATCGAATTGGCTTTGACCGAGTCTGGAAACTCAGTTTTCAAATGGACAAAACAATCCGCCAACGCTGGACGCGCTTCACCCAAGCAGCCAGCTTTCAGAACCCTCTGCATTTTGCATCATCCTCATCAGTTTCCTTCTGCCGCCACACGCACATTGCGTAACGGAGCCCTGAAATTGAAAAGACTTGTTCTGCCAAGGGCACAAATTGGAACTTCGACTTTGTCTACAAGTATATGTACATATATTCGCGCCAGATCGAATCACAGTCATTAATCAAGAGAAGCGGCCGCAGTTTCCAATTGGGGAAAGCTTTTTCAGACGCTGCCGATCGACAGTTGTACCGACGGGTCCAATTAAGCCACGCTTCTCGAAAAGTGCCTCGATTGATTCGATTGTTTTGCAGGCAGTGCCGTTTTCAAGCTGCCAAAACCCATTGCATCCCATAGTACAACAGTGGCACACCACAAGCTGATATCTAATCTGCCCATCGTCGCAGGCAGATCATAAATCCATTCATTCGAAGAGTACCAAAAACAAGCCTGAGAGTATGAGCAGCTACCAGTGCAGGTCTGGACTCGGCATTGCCAGCCAGTCCGGGCCAGTCTACGGAGGATCTCGACGTTGACGACCCCAGTGCGGCTCCTTCCAATTTCGCCAGATGCGCCGTAGCCGAGCCCAGCGAGAGCGAGCTAAGCGTATTTCTCACCTGGCGGACAATTCACAAGAAGATGGAGCAGAAATACTGCTCTGTACTTAGCAATCGCAGCCTGATTGTCGATCTGCTAGCCATATTTTTTGGCATCGGCACCTGGCTGGGCGTTAATGGAACCTTTATTCAACTTCCACTGCTGGTCGACGAGGCACCCGAGGGCTGGAGTCTGCCCTCCTACCTGAGTGTGATGGTCCAGATTGGCAATCTGGGTCCACTGCTCTACACGGCCATACAGAAGTACTCACCGCGCAAGCTCAACGATGGCTGGACCATACACGGCGTGCTGCTGGTGGGCGCCATCTCCTGCCTGCTCACGGCCTTCTTCTACAACCGTACGGCTGAGGTGAACGGAGTAGATCACAGCGTGGCCCTTCTGGTGCTGACAATTTTCACGGCCCTGAATGCTTGCACCAGCTCGGTGCTGTTCATGCCGTACATGGGGCGATTCAAGGAGCAGTACATGGTCACGTACTTTATTGGCGAGGGACTGAGTGGCCTGCTCCCGAGTGTAACGGCCCTTATCCAGGGCATTGGCGAGACATCGCAGTGCGTTTTGGTGAACGTGACGGAGACCGGGCAGGAGATCTTCGAGCAACAGAAGGTGCCACCGAACTTCGACACCAAGGTCTTCTTCCTCATCCTGTTCGCCCTGATGGTGCTCAGCTACATTGGCTACATCGCTGCTCAATGCCCTGCCCCTGGCCAGGATGGAGTACGCCAAAGTCACCGTCAGCGATGGCAACAAATACGTGTACGGTGAGGCGGACAATCAGCCGCCATCGGAGAAGCTGAGCCGCGGCCAATACACCTATCTGTTGCTACTGATAGGAGCTATCTCCCTGTTTAGCAACGGGATGTTTGGGAGCATCCAGTCCTACTCGAGTGCCCCCTATGGATCGCGTTCCTATCATCTGGCCGCCACGCTAAGCGTGATCGCCAATCCGCTGGCTTGCTTCATGGCGATGTTCCTGCATTTTACCTCGCTGCGCCTCATCACCGTGCTCCCATCATCGCCGCATTACTCACCAGCTACGTCTTTACCACGGCCGCTCTGAGTCCATATCCGCCCTTCTATGACCATAGCTTCGAGGTATCCTGGTGGTGGCTGCCTGACACTTCTGGTGGGCATCGTCAGCTACACCAAGCTGGGCATCACCACTGTGATGCGCTCCCAGGGTGGCCAGTCGCTGGTCTGGGTGGGATCCATCACCCAGCTGGGCTCCACCATTGGTGCTGTGTCGATCTTCTTCGCCATCAACTATACGGATATGTTTCAGGCGGCGGAGATGACTTGCTGATACAGAGCGTGAAATGGAATGGACATCCAGAGATGAATCGTGATTTTTACTGTAGTTTAGTGTGATATTTTTCAGATTTGTATTTCTACTTATATCGTCACAATGAAGACAATAGTATATTAAGTTCCTAAACTTTGATACCTGCAGCTCATCCAGTACACAATGGTGCCACAGAAGAAGGATCCGAAGCCCACGTGAGTGGATAGATGTGTACGGGAGGTGCCCAAAAATGTCAGCACACCGATGCCAATTCCGCCGCTAATTCCGTACAGAAAACTGTTACGAAAGCATGGTATCTGGGCAACATCGCGTCCAAAGATAACGAAGCTCTTGCTGGGGTCCTCAGGTTCCTCGGCCATGCTTTAATTTCAATTTAAAATATTGCTGCCCACCAAAACAAAACAGAGCACAAATGACTCTTCCAGCAAAAAAAATCACGCACAGAAGTGAAGAAAAATCAACGCAAAAGCAAACGCGCGAAGAACAAATGCATTTTGTTGGTGTTATAGGCTATTCACACTGACGACCATCCACCATCCACCATCCATTTCGGGGATGGTCCGTAAGGTTTTGCCGTTCCGAAAATTTCCCAGTTAGTCCACCATCCATTTTGGATGTTCCTAAACCGCACGTTTCTATGTGATAGTTAGCCGATGGTTTTCAAATGCAACTCTGAATAATTGTCATTCACAATGGGAAAAATGGTATTCACTGCGAAAACGTAAACATTGATTGTGTGGATTGTGTGAATAACAAAAAACAAAAACAACAACAGAACAGCTCGGAAGGACAGCAGACCAAATTTTCGAAAAATTTATTAATAAAATGGATTTAGTGCCAGAAAACTCCTCCAGTGGTACGTTGAATAGATATATTTGTTTTTTATTGTTTATAATATATAATATTATTACACAATGCAGCAAACAAGAGAACAACAGCAGGCGGCAGGGTGAAATGGAGTGCCGCGCTTGAGAGCCTGCTGATTGACATATGGCAGGAGAAAATTGAAGATTTGCGCGGACTCAGAGGATGAGCCCAAAGTGTATAGCGCAATGGTGATGCGCTTTTCCAAAGGAATTGCAGCTCGGCAGTTGGTGTCCTTCTTTCGCAGCACTTCAAGCCGATTCACTAAAATATCAAAGCAGGGCCTCTCCATTCGAAACTCTCTTTGAAAAACGCCTCGTTGTTTTCTGGTACATCTTTCTCCCAAAATGTCCCGAACCGCTTCTAAAACCATAAAATATGTCCTTGTACTTTAAACTTTGGTTGAAGTTAGTAGAAGTACTCACAAACGACCATAATCTTCCTGGCTTTTGTGTTTTTATGGCAGTTACCCAGTCAAGCATCTCATCCTCGTCAATGTTAAAGTCATCATCGTCATCATCATTATTCATTGACAGCAACATTATTAGTTGGTGCAAGAAAATATTTTTCTGTTGAACCACAGCCGAAATAATTGCTATATCTTCATCATCCATTATAAGAACCAAGAATTAATAAATCTTCCACGCAAATTTAATGAACTTGTTATTGGCATCAGCTGTTTTTGACGAATGGTGGATTGTGGATGGTGGCAGTGTGAATCGGAGTTTCACATCTGTCAAAAAATCCCACCATTCCCCCGGGATGGGCTCAGTGTGCAGAGCATATTTGTCTCTTTTATTCCACAAGCACACGTTCCTATGCGATAGTTAGCCGATGGTTTTCGAATGCAACTCTGAATAATTGCCATTCACAACGAAAATTGGTATTTACCGCGAAAACGTTAACAAGGATTGTAACAAAAATAAACAAAAAACGAGGGGGAACGTTGTGAGTTGCTGCTGCGACCGCAACTCTACATTTATACCCGATACAGAGTCAGTATGGTTGCATTAAACGACAAAGAGTGCGTGCGAGAGAGACAGAAAATCAGTCAGAACGTGTTGACGGACGCTGCGTAGCCACTGCAAATTGATTTGTTACTTTTGGCTATAATAATAAACCGATCTGATTCGGATTCGGCAAGATTCGGCAATCTGGTAGATATGGCCATTCTCTACGATTGTGCGTTTTTAATTTTTTCCTATCTTCAAAATTGTGTTTGCCACAGATTTTCGTTGTTTATGGCTGCGGAAGGGGGTGGGGCGAAATTTTGAAACACACTTGTAGCAGTGAGCTCTCTGAGCAAAAAGAAATACACTTGTAACAATGAGTTCTGCAGTGAAAAATTACAAATAGTTTTGTAGCAGTGAGAGCTCGACAGTCAGGTCTAATAGTCTCTGAGATCTGTGGATGCCACAGATTTTCGCACTTTGCGGGGGCGGAAAGGGGTGGGGCGAAATTTTGAAATACACTTTTGCAGGTTCGATACCAAATGTGGGGATACCAAATTTGGTTCCTCTAGCTCTTATAGTCTCTGAGATCTAGCCGGCTATGATACGTGTGTGTTAGAGAGAGACAGGGCGAGACAAAATGAAATTGATTTCTTCATTTTGGCTATAATAATGATACGATTCAATTCAGATTCTGCAGTTGTAGCGGGCCTGAAGCGACGTAGAAGAAGTCGATAGGTTTGGCGGGAAGGATTAATCGGTTAAGATTTGAAAGAAAAATTGAAAGTCAAGACCATGATATCGATCTCGGGGCCAGGGATACATGCTGCCACCCTTTGACAGGCACAGGGTTACTTTGACCTGTTAACAGGCGCAGGGTTACTTTGACCTGTTAACGCGCAGAGATGCTTTGGACATCTGACAGGCCATGTCAAATTCCTTTTCCGGTTAAAGATCTCGTCGAGAACGGTTGTGCGCGCAGACAAATCTTTTGTAAGAAGTGCCATCATAGGAAAGATCCATTGTGAAACAACTCGACACGGTACGGAAAAGACATACCTTTCGGTTGATCGCGATATTTTGGCTCACGCACCCGCTGATTCCCTTGCTCGTACAAGTGGAGTGGCGGGGCACGGGAGTCTCGCGACAGATCCCGCTCGGAGGAAAGACGCCACAGCTTCAAAGACCGGACGGTCTTTCGCTTATTGCGTGGGGCAGCGACCCACGCTATTTAAACGCACCCCATCGTCCAGTCGCCGGCTAAGTAAGCCGCAGAGCGCAGTCAGCCGGGGGCTGGAATAAGCAAACGCCTTCCCGCTTGGGACCCTTCACCTGTGAGGAGCACCCTAGACAGGGTTAAACAGCAGCGCGCGCCAAGGCGCGTGAAGAAGAAGCAGGAGCAAATCAGACCATGCTGCAGTGCTAAAGCCACCTGCGGCCATCGTTCTCTTGGTTGCCCGAGCGCAGACCATGCTGCAGTGCTAAAGCCACCTGCGGCCATCGTTCTCTTGGTTGCCCGAGCGCAGACCATGCTGCAGTGTTAAAGCCACCTGCGGCCATCGTTTTCTTGGTTGCCGAACGCAGACCATGCTACAGTGATAAAGCCACCTGCGGCCATCGTCTTCCTGGTGGCCCAATCGTCGGCCAAACAGAGGCAGAATTCTCCGCCTTCGGCTGTCCTCTTCGCCCCGACTCTGTCCAGGATTCCTCTTCCAGCAGCTTCAGGGAGCACAGTTCACCAAACCGTAGGGTTCAGCGGATGCTAGCCTCGTCTATTACCATCATAATGTTTAAAGTTTAAAATCTCATAGAAGTTGTATATACCTGAAGAATAATTATCAGCCAACCTCATTAGCGTTCAAGTTCCCACTGGGATTTCGGGAAATGTTGTTCAGAATTTGCAGTCATAAGTATTGTTAAGACATCGCTAGTTTAATTCATTTTTGTTACACATTCGTTAAACTCATATCATGCTTAAGCAATCTTTATACATATTCACAAGCTATTGTTGTCAGTTAAGTTCGGATTGAATTGTCAGGGAGAAAATTCCCCCAAATGTTCTGTGGCTCCACATACAAGGAGTAGGTCGAAGTTAGGAATTCTGACTTGTAGCAAGAGATAGTCTCCGTACTGTGAACCACCGTTCCGAATTAACGCTTGTTTTCAGCCTACGCCGGAAGATCGATCTTTCGTCGTTGGAAATTGAACAGTGAGTGAGTAAACATACCTTCCAAAAGTTGAAGTGTACGTAGTTTTGAAAACCAACTGATCCTTGCCCAACCTCGCGAATTTGAAACCTCTGACCCCTGCCTATTGAGGCTTTGCCTTGAGCGATCTGACCGTTGGCTAATTAGAGATGCCATCTGCATCCGGTCATCGACTGAACTCCGCATAGGAGATCACGTTTTGTCAGCCAGACCGCCTCTTTGATTTTCGACTCATTCCGAAGTTAAAAGGTTTAATGATTTTTCCACATTTGTGCGAAAAGCGAAAGTAACGAACTTAAAGTATTCAATGATTTTCCCATGTTATGCGAAAAGCGAAATTTAAGAATTTAATTAGAATCTAACTCGAATTACCGTCTTATTGTATATTATCACCCCATAATCGAATATCCTTATATATATCACCATTACGAATCATCTATTTTTGTAGTTATTAAGATCATTTACTATGTTGCCATATCGGATTTAATTTTTGTTTTAAGGAAATAATGTTGAAGTTTAGATAAAAGAACAATAATGGACTCAATGCTAGCTCGCGCGTTTTCGTAAAAGGTCAAAAGGGGTCATCGAAGAACGGCTATTCCGTGAGGATGACCAAAGGCAGGGTGGGTTCAGACTCCGCATAACATCTGTGGACATATACACCGATGTCTCTCTGTTTTCCTTGGTTCTCACTTCCCTTTCCTCTTTATCTTTCTTTCCTTTCGCTTTCCTCTCTCTTCCTGTTCTCTATCCTCTTTAGCTTCGTATCTTCTTCTCGTCAAATCTACCGTTCTAGCACAAGTCGCAGCACGCTAAATTCTGGCAATATTATTGGTAATTGAAGCCTCGAGTCTAGGTTGATCTGAGGGAGCAACAACTCCACCCCCAAAGCCGACGAGCTAGAGCCGGATATTTATTAGCGTGCCCAGCTCTCTCAAATCGTAACGCCCGCTTTCGAACAGGACTCGTTGCACGTTACACAGTCTAGAAGATAAATACATTCTCTACGATTCTGCGTTTTTGGTTTTCTCGTATCTTTAAAATTGTGGGTGCCACAGATTTTCGTCCTTTGTGGGGCGGAAGTAGGCGGGGCGAAGTTTTGAAATACACTTGTAACAGTGACATATCACAGAAGTCTGGATACAAAATGTCGTTGCTCTAGCTCTTATAGTCTTTGAGCACTAGGCGCTAATAGGGACGGACAGACGGACAGACAGACATAGACTCGGCTATTGATGCTGATCAAGAATATATATACTTTATGGGGTCGGAAACGCTTCCTTCTGGACGTTACACACATCCATTTTCACCACAAATCTAATATACCCCAATACTCATTTTGAGTATCGGGTATAAAAATCTAGCTATAAATATTTGGCATGATAGTACTGCGGATTTGCGGGGTCCCGATCCCGATACTAGATCCAACTACGGCACTAGTATTATTTCTGCAACCAAGGCGCCACACCAAAGCGGATTAAATTGGAAAAACTGGAGGAGATTGTTCGGAAAATGCTTTAAGTCCAGAAGGAGCAGCAGAAATTACAGGATAAGCACCAGGAAACAAAGCGAGAGATACTCCAGCAAATGACGAGCAGCCATGGGCAAATCAACTTCCAAGCAGAGCTGCTGCAATTTTAAGGGATTCCAAAGAGTAACGTTATATATTACATGTAGACCTCGGATTTTGCATATTTGCATATTTTCATCAGATTGTTACCAAAATTTTTATTTAGACGTTTGATCGTTCAAATATAACGAATCTGAATGCATATCGAAAATATGCAAAACATATGCAAAATATATGCAAACAAAATATGCCAAAAATATGCCAAAAATATGCAAAATATATGCAGCATATGCAAAAAATATGCAAAATATGCAAAATATATGCACACGAATTTCATTGAAAAATTTAAGCAATACTACTTTCCCTTGTCCACCGCTTTACCATATATTGTTGTTGTTAATGTGTGTGTGTGTGTAGGAAGCTGGGTTGCATACGGTACATAAACCGTCTACAGTTTGGTCGTCGCAACTAGAACTTGAACCAGTTGGACTGCGGAGTGGGTATCCTACGGTGCGCAAGGGAGGGTCTGAAGACACGGCGACAGCCTCTGATGATTGCGATGGAAGATGAGTGACAGGCAGTTATGGTACTGTTTCTGATACTGACTTTATTGATAAAATTGATTCTTATTTATAGGTAACAAAAGGTACAAAAGTGCTGAGTCTGTAAAATATATGTTTTGTGTATTATGGATAATTTTAGTGTCTGGTGGGCAATTGCGACATTTTGATGGTCAGCAATTGCACCACTGTCTTCGCCCTCTGCGGAGAGAGTGCATTGTCAGCAGAACTCACTGCAGTGGCTAGTGTGTTGTCGTGAGGTATTATATTACATGTGAAATATAAACTTTGTCACGGTGTTACTGTGTTATGCCGACGGGTATTATAGACTATTACTTAAGCATATTTCTGCAACTGAACATTCTCCCGGCCGTTGAAGCTGTGTTCAACCATCGTTCAAGTCGACGGCAAATCGGCGTGCAAGAGGGATAGGGGGTGATGACACGGCTGGATCGGGATTTGATGGCCTTGGTTTCCATAGTTGATACTTCTTCCGGAAAATGAAGGCAATGATCAATAGAATTGATATTGCTAGGGCTGCATAAGCAGCGAGTTGATGGTGCTGCACGGTGGTGAGATGGTGTGGCAGCTCTTGATGATTGATGGCTGATAGTTGCTGGCGTAGATCATCAAGTTCTTGAAGAAAATCTGACGTCTGGTTCTTCAGTTGCCACATTGGTGGCGAGGGTGATGTCTCCGGTGGGCTCACGTCACCAAACCGAGTGTAGGTCGATTTTACTTCGCTGATTGTGGTGCTGAAGGTGCTGATGCTTACTTCAGTATTGCGAGCAGTGCAACCAGGGGACATGGAGAGTAGACCAGTTCCTTCCAGTGTTATGGTTGACGGAACTCCGTTGCATACCGCTTGAAGTTTAGTTGTAGAATGCGTTGCGAAGATCCATCTATTTGGATGCTGAGTTTTTAGCCACACCATGTCAGCCTTTGTGTGTGTTACCTGACACAGTGTTTCTGTTTTATTGTTAAACAGTTGAAACTCACAGCGATTGTCCACATTGAAGATCGTTTGATGGTCAAAGCAGATGAACTCCTTTGTTGTGTACTTTAAGACAACGTCGGAATTCCTCTTGGGTAGTGCCCATGAACTGGTCTCGGTGGATGTTCACAGTTACTATGGTGGTTCTGAGGTCAAATAGACTCCAGCTTGTTGAATCCCAAAACGGAATTGGGATGATGCTGAAGACTTCGAGCTGAGCTGTTGAGACCAGCGGTAGCGTTAACTTGAAGATGACGTGTGTTGCAGTCGGGGTTCCTTCGGCTCGCATGATTCTGTATAGTTGAATCACCTCGTTCGTTGTGACCGGCAGCATTTGATCTTGTGGCAAATGATCCCGTATCTGGTCTAGTTGGTCTCTTAGTTGCTCGGGAGACACCAGCGTGGGGCTTATTCTCCGATGATGAATACCGATTAGACATCAGATATGTCGGACTGCATTCGTTGGAGAGTTGTTGTGAGCAGGGTTAATTGTGCTATTAGTCCTAAGTACGCTTGAGTCAGATGATCGCTGTGATATGACCCTCTTTCTCGGTTGATAGTAGCCACATGCTGTTCCAAACTTTTTAGGCGATTATCAGTTGTTACTTTGTCTTTTCTGACTACGTTTATTGTCGCGTCGACAATTGATGTTTGGTTTTGGAGCAGATGTAGTAGAAAGTCTTCATTGGTTTTCACTTTCTCAATTACTTGAGTCATCTCTTCTGCGTATTTTGCGTCGAGAACACCAAAAAGACTGTTTGCTACATTTCCTATGATATCCAGCGGCGATCTGCGTTTTCGAGAGTTTTTCATTAAAACGCTTCCTGCTTGTAGCTCGTTATACACATGTTGAAAGTGTTGAACTATGGAGTTACATGCCGGAACATTTTTAGTTCAGGGCACATGTATCGTAACTCTGAAATTCCAGCAGACATTAGTTGCATGTCCTTCCAATATGGGTCCAAGTCATAGTATACGATCATGGTCCACTCAGACGTTGCTATTCTTGATGTTCCAAGTTTCTCATAGAATATTCCAGGCTTGTTTGCGAATTGTGTCACATTTATTGACTGTGACAATGCTAATGGAAGCAT
Source organism: Drosophila lowei (assembly GCA_008121275.1). Taxonomy (NCBI): domain Eukaryota; kingdom Metazoa; phylum Arthropoda; class Insecta; order Diptera; family Drosophilidae; genus Drosophila; species Drosophila lowei. The sequence goes on along the minus strand of VHIG01000009.1, from coordinate 51,189 downwards.
GAGCAACAGCACCAATAATGTTGATGTTAATGTAGGTGACAATTTTTGTTCGCTGTGTGGGTGGCTCATCAATCTTCGTAGTGTCACTGATCACGTTGTGGGAACGTTTGATTGCCACATCTTCTGGAAATAGCGGCGCTAGACGAGTGATCGGGCGCTTGTATACGCCAGATGCTGTCTTAACGTCAACCACTCGTACGTGGTTGTCCTGTCCAGGATATGTCTTAATGATGCGACCCATTGGCCACTTCATTACTGGAAGGTTGTCTTCCTTCACCAAAACTAATAATCCTTCAGGTACGTTTGGTGAAGCGGTCTTCCATTTATGCCGAGCTTGCAATTCTTGGAGGTATTCCGTAGACCATTGTTTCCAGAATGAATGCTTTAGGCGCGATACCAATTCCCAGCGCTTTACCAATGTTCTTCCTTGATGATCAGTGTTGACGTCAGGTGGCGTTGTCAATGGTTCACCAATCAAGAAGTGTCCTGGGGTGAGCGCTGTGGTATCAGTGGGATCATTTGACATTGGAGTTATGGGTCGAGAATTGAGAATTGCTTCAATTTCGATTATCACTGTGTTTAGTTCTTCAAATGTCAATGAGGCTGTGTTGGTGGTTGTTATCAACAGCTTTTTTGCTGATTTTACCGCCGCTTCCCAGAGGCCGCCAAACGATGGAGCCCTGGGAGGAATGAATTTAAAATCCACTTGTTTTTTGTTGCAATGATTCGTGATCAGAGCACTTGCCTTTGAGCTGAATATAGAGTCTTCTAATTCTTTAAGCTGGTTGTTTGCACCCACAAAGTTCGTTGCATTGTCACAATGAATAGTTTGGCACTTCCCACGTCTGCTTAAGAATCGACGCAGGGCGGCCAAGAATGCATCCGTGGTCAGGTCGCTTACCAGCTCCAGGTGCACTGCCTTTGTGGAAAAGCAGCAGAACACGGCGATGTATGCCTTATCTGGTCTTTTGCCTCGGATCTTATGGTGGATCGAGATTGGTCCACAGTAGTCGACGCCTGCATTAAGAAACGGGCGTGCTTGTGTGACTCGTTGTGCTGGGAGATTGCCCATGATCTGGTGCATCAGCTTTGGTCTAGCCTTGGTGCATCTAACACAGCTGTGAATGATGCTTCTAGCCATTGTCTTGTCATTGATAATCCAATATTGCTGTCTTGCGATTGCCCTTAATGCTTGAGCACCACAATGCATGTTCTCCTCATGTAGTTCCCGCAAGATCATTTTGACGATTGGGTCATTGTAAGGCAGCAAAACTGGGTGTTTTGCGTTGTATGGAAGTAGAGCTTCTTCAAGTCTACCACCAACTCGGATGAGCTCATCGTCTCCTAGGAAGGGAGATAACGATATGATTGAGCTCTTTCTATCCACAGTCTTATAGCGTTGAAACTGTTTTAACTCTGCTGTAAACTCGACTTGTTGTATGGTTCGCAGGATTATAGCACGGGCACGAGTCAGTTCTTCTGCGCAGAGCGTGGTGTGGTGTGCGCTCTGTTGGTTTTGTAGCAGAAGCGTAACATATATGCCACAATGCGTTGCAGTTTGTGGAACGAGTTGCTATGTCTGCATGTGTATAATTCGTCCCCAAGTGCGCTAGGTGTGATTGGCAAGCTTACATGTTTAGCTTTTCTCTCAAGATTGCTGGGTTGTATGTTGGGTGCCTTCGTCCATTTGTCTCGAGATCCGTGCAGGAATAATGGTCCATATAACCACAGATTGTGATCTGCCAGTCTGCTTGCTGCGATCCCTCTCGACAGGACATCGGCTGCGTTGTTGGCCGCTGACACGTGACGCCATTGTGACTGGTTTGTTAATGCCTGGATTTTGGCTATTCGATTTGCCACAAAGGTATGGTATGTTGATGACGATGCGTTTATCCAGTATAGCACAACGGTGGAATCACTCCAAAACCATCCTGAAACCGTGTTAATGTCCATGTGCAGATCCTGTCGGACTCGGTTTGTGAGCTCGGCACCGAGGACTGCAGCACAAAGTTCTAACCGTGGTAGCGATTGTTTGGCTGTCGGCGCCACACGTGATTTCGAACAGAGCAGTCTTACTGACACTTGGTTGTTTTGTATGTAGCGCGTACATATACTGCTGCGCCATATGCTCGTTCTGATGCATCGACAAACGTATGGAGTTCTTGGGTAACGGGAATTTTACCATCGTAGATATGCCGGGGAATTTGCATTTTGTTCAATGTTTGTAAGTCGTCCCGGTATTCTTTCCATTCGGTTTGGTGTTGTAATGGTAATTCGTCATCCCAATCCAGTTTGAGCTCCCAAAGTTGTTGCATGAAGATTTTGCCCTTTACTACCACCGGTGCAAAGAGTCCTAGTGGGTCAAAGATTTGGGCCAGTTCGGAACATACCACCCGTTTGGTGATGCGTGTAGCCTGGCTTTTCTGTGTTCGTCCACACAATGTATCCTTCTTCGGCATCCAGATGAGACCCAGAGTTTTCACGCTGTAGTGCTCTAGTGTCTCTCCTAGTTTTACATCGGTTACAATATCCTCTTTGGGGATTCCTTGGAGAAGTTGCTCATTGTTGGAGCACCACTTGCGCAATTTGAATCCGGACGGTAGCAATATCTTATTTAGCTCTTGTCGAACATGAATTGCCTCTGGAATAGTATTTGCTCCAGTTAGACAGTCGTCAACGTAGAAATCGCTTTTAAAGTTGTTGATCCTACTGGTAGTCTGTCTTTGTATTGTATTGCCAAATGATCCAGACATTTCGTTGCTAGGAACGGAGCAGCTGTTGTCCCATATGTGACTGTTTTCAGGCGATAGTACCTGATCTCTTCGGACGGATTGTTTCTCCAGACTATCATCTGATGGAATTGATCCTCCGGATTCATCCATACTTGCCGGTACATCTTTTCTATGTCCGCTGTGAATACGTACTTATGAATTCGAAATCGGAGCAGAATGGACATAAGTTCGCTCTGAACTGTGGGTCCAGCCTGCAGAATGTCGTTCAACGATTTCCCGCTTGTTGATTTGCAGGAGGCATCGAATACTACCCGAAGTTTTGTGGTGGTGCTCTCAGGTTTGAGTACACAATGATGTGGAATGAAGTAGTGCCTTTGGGAACTTTTGATGCTGGCACAATCTTCATATGTCCTAGTCCTTCATACTCTTCCATGAAGTCCACATAACTCTTCCAAGTTTCTGTTGAGCTTCGCCGCTCCAACGCTAGGAATCTTTTTGTTGCGGTTTCCAACGACTCCCCCAGGGCTGAAGGGTGTTCGGAAAATGGGAGCTTTACAATAAAACGGCCGTCTGAAGCTGTCTGAAGATTTTCTATAAAATGAGCTTCGCACCGTGCTTCCACTGGAGTGCGTGGTTTGTCTTCCGTCTCTAGATTGTCCAGAGTCCAGAATCTTTCCATGAGCTCGTTTACTCCCGTTGCACAAATGGGTGAGGAATTGTGGGCAGATTTGACTTTTCCTGCCACAATCCATCCCAGTTTCGTGTTTTGTAGCAACGGGCCTCCAGTCCTTAGCTGCTGTTGATCTGGTAGCAGCAACGAGTAGTAATGCTCGGCTCCGATTAGCATGTCAATTTTGCCTGGCTTGTGGAAGTTTGGATCTGCCAGTGAGATCTTGCTTGGTACGTTTAAGCTCTCTGAATCGAGTACCTGAGCTGGTTGATCAGCTATTATCTGTGGTAGTACGAACGCTTCAATTCTTTGCGTAAAACCATTGTGAAGGGATTTCATGAGCACATTTACTCGTGCTCTGCTGGTCTTTGATTGACCTCCAATTCCTTCGATCCGTAATGTTGTATCTTTTAGTTTGAGTGACAACATTGATGCCATTCGTTCAGAGATCAAGTTTATCTGTGATCCCGAATCTAGCAGTGCTCTGAAATTAGCAACCTGCCCGTTGTTGGCTTCTACTGCCACCTTTGCTGTGGCCAGTAGATTGTAACTATTGTTACTTGCTGCACCAACCGTCGGGCCTCTTGATTCTGTGGCTGCGCCTGATGCTGTTTCCAAATGTAGCATCGTGTTGTGCTTCTTGTCACACTTGAAGCAGTTTCGACCTGGGCATGCGTTTGTTTTGTGATTTGTTCTAAAACAATTAACGCACATTTTTGTTTTGTACCCAATTTAGTCGTTCTGATGGAGATTTGGAGCGAAATTCTTCGCATCCGTAGAGCCAATGGCTTGCTTTCTTACAGAATGTGCATAAGGGTGCTCGCGCTCTCCCCTGTGTTTGCTGATGCACATGTCGTGCCTTTTGGCTCTCCCTTGATGCTGGTTGCTTCTTACTGGTTCCTAGAACTCGAATTCTTTGCTCCAAGAACTGAAGCATCGTATCCAGCGCCTGAATGTCCTTTGAGCTTCCCAATGATTGCTCATACAAGGCCTTATTTGTTACATCCAGTTTGTTTCTGATAATGGCAATCAATATCGGATCCCATGTAGATATATTGATGCCCAATCCCTTTAGTGATGCAAGGGACTCTATGGTTGTTATATACAACTCTTTTAATGACTTGGGATCGTCATTAATTGTTTGGTGATTGAGGAAGCGGTTCAGTACCGTGTTCGAAACATCTCTGGGATTGTTGTATGCGTCAACTAGTATTTCCCAAGCGGCTTCATAATTTTCTTCCTTTAGATCGATATGTCGAATCAATCTTTCTGCCTCGCCGGTAACGGTGGTTTTAAGATACCACATCTTTTTCACCGTGGGCATGTTGGTCTCATGCACCATGCATGAGAACAGATCGAAGAACTGGGTCCATTTTAATAGATCCCCATCAAACTTTGGGATGCTGATGCGTGGAAGCTGCACGTTATCCGTGTTTGGTGTGGCTGATTTTGCCAATGCTCTTTGGACCTTACTTTCCAGTGTTAGGTAGGATTCCATGTCATATCCTCCTTCCACTGGGTCCTCGTATTCCTCATGAATTGTGAAGTGGACTTCCTGAGCTTGAGTCCATAGTGATTTTATCAAATCACTTGATGTGCGTCCTTCCGCCTCTGAAAGTTGTTTCAGATTGCGTTTAACGGACTCTACTATGGCCTTTTGTCGGCGACATAGTGAACGCAGTTTGCTGTAATCCTTCGAGGACTGCTGGAACAGATCGCTTTGGGACCTACTGGAGGTTTCTCATGCTTTTCTTTAGGGACGATTTGACGTTCCCCACGAGCACTAGACGTCTGCGACAGTTTATCAATGCATTCGGTAAAACCGTAATGTATTGCTTACATGTTGTACGTAAGTCTTCACGGAATTTTACGTATTCATCCGTTTTGTCTGTATCGCGAAGTTTGGAATCGTTTTTGTTGAAGCGATTCCACGCATTTTCGAGTGCTGATATTTTGGCTTGAAAATAAGAGGCCATTTGCTTTCGTTCTTGGGAATCTTTTTTAAAGTTCCGAATGCACCTCGATATTTCCTCACCAATCTCTTGCTGCACATCCATTGCCATTGTAGCGGCAGCTTCTGCCTCCATATGTGTATCCATTCTATCTGTTTGTACTTATTACTTTTGACCCGTTGGGAGTGTTTTATTTGCTTTGCAGCTGGATACGCTCCGAATCGCAACCGTTGTCGGTCAGAAAGGTACAGGTGATGTGTTGGATTTGTGCTGTTTCCAATCTTTGGAACGTACGAAACAACAAAAATTGATTGCCTTGGTGGTAATCGAATTCTATAGCTGTTTTTCTGTTGGCTGATAACCTGAATATGTCAGATTTGCCAAAGTGATACTTATTGGTAGGAGATGCTACCGTAAGTGTATGGCCTGATGCCAAATTTTTATTGAAGATGTCCTGTTGACTGCTTCAATCTGATGTCCAGATCGAATCCTTTCACTGTAGCTTGTCTGACAGTTTGAAAGGATGACCAAGGTCGGGGTCACCAAATGTTAATGTGTGTGTGTGTGTAGGAAGCTGGGTTGCATACGGTACATAAACCGTCTACAGTTTGGTCGTCGCAACTAGAACTTGAACCAGTTGGACTGCGGAGTGGGTATCCTACGGTGCGCAAGGGAGGGTCTGAAGACACGGCGACAGCCTCTGATGATTGCGATGGAAGATGAGTGACAGGCAGTTATGGTACTGTTTCTGATACTGACTTTATTGATAAAATTGATTCTTATTTATAGGTAACAAAAGGTACAAAAGTGCTGAGTCTGTAAAATATATGTTTTGTGTATTATGGATAATTTTAGTGTCTGGTGGGCAATTGCGACATTTTGATGGTCAGCAATTGCACCACTGTCTTCGCCCTCTGCGGAGAGAGTGCATTGTCAGCAGAACTCACTGCAGTGGCTAGTGTGTTGTCGTGAGGTATTATATTACATGTGAAATATAAACTTTGTCACGGTGTTACTGTGTTATGCCGACGGGTATTATAGACTATTACTTAAGCATATTTCTGCAACTGAACAGTTGTGTTGTTCTTATCGCAAGCCCGACTTAAAACAAGAGCAAAGCTTTTTTCTTCTTTTCGAAAGCCGGACTTGAAACCAGATCAAAGCTTTATGACACCACCAAAGATGTGCAGCTTCTTTATATGAAGTCTCTCTGTAACATATTGTTACTGTAATTTCTTATCAGTTTGATCTCTGGCGTTATTTTGAGCTATTGATTTGCGCGTTTGCTTTACTTTTCTACAGTCTTTTCAGTGAAGTGTAGTGAAATGCCGAAAGTCAACAGGTATTAAAGAAATTTGTTATGAAAATGGTTTAACAGCCTTTCCGAAAAGTGTTTTAAAATTGTTGGAAACGATATAATTTGTGCTACTTGTGACAAAAAGGTGAATTTTCAATATTCAGTCTTTTGCATACGTTCTAACGCTTTTAATGTTTTAGATTCCTTGCGAAAAAAAATTTCAATTGCAGCAGCATATTGCTACTGCACTTCACAGAAGGTCCAAAGCATCCAACGAAAATGCGCCTACTTCCAGCAACACGTCCAGCAGCTTTTCAGACAATTCAAACGATAAATTTAAAATGGATTTAGGTACAGCGTTGATTGCGGCAAATATACCATGGAATGTGCTTAGCAATGCTACATTTAATAATTTTCTGAAAAAATACACCGGGCAACAAATTCCTGATGAGAGAACTCTCAGAAAGAACTACTTGGATAAATCCTACGATCAATCTATCCAAAAAATTCGCGAAAGTATCAAAGACGAAAGCGTTTGGATATCAGTGGACGAAACTACGGATAAGCAAGGGCGATATGTCGTGAATTTGATTGTAGGAACATTAAGCGAAAAGGAATCTTCATCCTCATTTTTATTCTCTGTCTGTCCATTCGGTCATTAAGTCGCAGAGTGTTTGGGGGTATTTCACGTACCATCATTCCTTTTAAGGTAACATACCGAAGGGGTAGTTCTTGAGAGAACCTTCCGGAGTCTTGCGGCCTCCGACGTTTCCTCGATTTCGGATTAAATTTTTGCCAGGATGCTCTTTTTGCTTTCCTAGTTTCTTGTTATATAGTGCTAGACTGGTTTTATAGTCTGCCCAGTGAGTATCCTCGTTAGCTTTTGTGGCTCTATTGAAGAGTGTCCTGCAGCTTCTGCGGGGGATGTCTAATTGTTTTGACCACCAAGGGGGCTTATTTTTTCCCCTTGGTTTGTTAGGAGGGCATGCTGCCTTGAAGGCTTTGTTGAATGCTTCCGTGAACCTGTTCACAAGACGGTTTAGGTCGTCTTTCGTGTTCGGCAGTTCGGAGTAGTTTCCCAAGGGCTGTGCTATATTTTTCCCAGTTGGCTTTTCTGGCGTTGATATAGTTGGTAGGTTAAAGGCTCTCGAGGGATAATATCGTCTCGATGTACCTGTGGTCCAAGAAGGAATGGTCCCCTACGTTTTTCCAGCTCATGACTGTGTCTAACAGTTTGTTTGACACTAACGTGGGGTCAATAACCTCCTGCCGATTTTTAATTATAAAAGTGGGGTCGGTGTCCCGATTACAAATAAATAAGTTTGCGTTCAGGATGAAGCTGAAAAGGGACTAACCCCTTACATTTGTGTCCGAGCTCCCCCATTGGGTGTGGTGAGCGTTGGCATCGCAACCTATTAGTAGGTCTCTGTCCGACCTCTCGCTATCGCTGGTTAGTTTGCGAACAAGGTCGTTGGGAGGATCATTTTCCTCATGCGCCATGTTGGACGACATCAGCCTTAGGTGAGTCTAGCTCTAGGCTTGCCGCCGTGTTGTCGCCATCGCTATAATTATGGAGCAGAAAGATATTTAAGTGCTTTCTCACAAGTATGCAGGTACGGGTTTTACCTTCGTTTTGGGATACAATAAGCTTGTATTCCTTCGTCCCTAATCCACAGACCTTGTTTCCTACCACCCAAGGCTCCTAGATTAGGACTACGTCGGCTCCGCTTCCAATCGGAGTATGAGGGCAGCCGATGCTGCTTTACAGTGGTGGAGATTGATTTGAAGAATCCACCTTCAAGGTTCTCCACCACTGTTATATCGGCGTCCGAGTCGTCTGATACCTTCTCCCGGCACATCGATTCAAAATCAAGCATCAGCTCCGTTTCCGAAGAGAAGCCTTCTTGGTCTGGATCCAGCTCGTCGTCAGAGGCTTCGATGTCCGCAGCGACGTCCTGCTCGACTGGGTTGTCGACAGGGAGCGCCGCGGCCGCTGCGTCCGACTTATACACCTTGATGGTGAAGCTGAAGCCAAAATTAAGCTAGCCTTTTGCTGCGGTCGGCCAATGCCGCTTCCACCCACTTCCACTGAGTCCGTGGTATTCTCCCCTCTACGCTGACTTTGTCGAGGACGCCGATCAGCGTCGTCTCCTTGGCAATCTGTGCAAAAGAGACAATGAGCAGCACTCTGGACCGCTTTGCCATCGATTCCGGCGTCTCCTGCGAGCGCTACCTCTTTGATTGAGGAGTCACCTTTTTTTGGTCCAAGGTGAACTACGGGAGCACAGCCGAGGCCCATTCCACCTTCTTCAGCCAGTTGGCTGATGGGCTGACTTCGGTGCTTGCGTGTTGTCGACGGAGTAGGTGCCCTGCACTCCACTTTTCGGCGTAGGTGCATCGCTTGGCTTGGGTGCTTGTCTACGGCAAGTCATTCCCCTCCGCTTTACCAGTAGGTCGGGTAGCCGCAGTATTGCTTAGCTGCCTCTCCTCTCTTGTGTTTTTTTGGTTGTTTTTTGTACATCTTCTTCCCCCGAGATGCAGAGAAGGGGAGCGGTCAGCCCGGGCAGAGATCCACGTTGCCAGGGTAAGGCATCATTAGAACAGGGGGCTGCCAAGTCCCTGAGCCCTCCGTTAACGATTGGGCTAGATTTTATACCGGGCCCCCAGTCAGGCTGACTCTCGGCACGGGTCGAGTAACACACTTAGTCCGGCCCGGTGTGAGGTGGGTGTGGAGGTTGAGATGTGGTTAGGTAGCGTGGAGGGATGGGAGTGTGTGAGCTACTTATATGAGGCAGCACCACAAGCGCATCGTCAGTGCTGCTTTTTCGCGAACACCCGCTGGCTGTCCGGGACTGCTTATTTCGGTACTCTCCCGTAAGGGTTGCCCGCTTATTCGCAGCTGACCTACCGAGGTAGGCCGTTCGCTATCCGCAACCTGCGACCCGTCCAGTGGCCTCAGCTAGGCCTCCTTTGAGCCACCTCACGAACTCCTTACACCAGAAGCTGATAACGTTAGGGATGCAAAATTTCATGTATAATTTAACAGTAGTATTAAGACGAATAGGCTCTGCACACTGAGCACATCCCGGAGGAGCAGTGGGATTTTTTGACAGAAGTGAAACCCCGATTCACACTGGATCTTCACAATAGCGACATTTTCCATCTATGCAGTTCATTTCGACTTGCGTGTATTGTTTGTTTATGTAATGGCTGCAAAATACTAATCATAAAAAAAGCAAATTCATACATACTTATGTTTACTTATTACCACCAATTGCTGGTCTCTCCATTTTGTATTGTGTTTGTTATATTTTTTCCTTTCTTACTCTTCAACGACTTAAAATTTGAATTACGGCTAACTATCGCATAGAAACGTGCGGCTTAGGAACATCACAGATGGATGGTGGAATAACTGGGAAATATTCGGAGCGGAAAAACCTTATAGGCTCTGCACACTGAGCACATCACGGGGGAACGGTGGGATTTTTTGACAGATGTGAAACTCCACCATCCATCAAAAACAGCTGATGCCAATAACAAGTTCATAATATTTGCGCGGAATATTTATTTATTTTTTTAATCTCAAAATGGATGATGAAGACTTAGCAAATTTTTTGGCTGTGGCAACTGATAATGTTGCTGCAAATGAATAATGATAATGATGATGACTATAACTTTGACGAGGATGAGATGCCTGACTGGGTATCTGCCATAAAAAACAAAAGCCAGGAAGGTCAGCAGAACAGATACGATCTGAAATCGCAAAATATTGTGTAAACCGAAATAAAAATTAAGAACTTTTTTTTTTATTTCTTAACACTTCCAACAAATCATTATGAAAGTTTGTTTGGGTGCTGATCAGGTCCTGGACGAGCTTTTCCTGCCTTTCATCAAGCTCCTCCTTCTTCCTGTGATGCTTCTTCTGCTTTTCTATGCGTTCTCTAGCGATCTCTGCTCGCCAAGTAGTGTCATCCTTTGTGGTGCGCTTTGGCGGGGGCCCATTGCTGGCAGAAAAGGTGCTGGAGCTGCAGGATCCGTCCAGGTCACCATCGATGATATCCGTAAAGAATTCATCAAAATCTGCAATGAACACCTTTTATTAATATATTGTTAAGAAAGTAAATTTCATTTAACTTACTGTGGTTGTCCAATGTGTTCTGCTCCATGTTGTGGATACGGAAAGATCCCAGGAACGAGTTTAGCCTATCGTAGTGCTGGCATCCAGATGGAGCATCCCCGCTTGGTCCAATTATATTTTTTTTTTAAGCCTGCAAGGTATACAAATATAGTAGGTTTCACAATTTCTTGATTGGCAAACGCAATAATATTTACTATTAAACTTACCACTGGAATTTTCTGCTGCTTCTTTCATTTTATATTTCTGCTCTTTTGGTCTGATTTGTGCTGTTATTGTTGTTGTTTTTTGTTTATTTTTGTTACAATCCTTGTTAACGTTTTCGCGGTAAATACCAATTTTCGTTGTGAATGGCAATTATTCAGAGTTGCATTCGAAAACCATCGGCTAACTATCGCATAGGAACGTGTGCTTGTGGAATAAAAGAGGCAAATATGCTCTGCACACTGAGCCCATCCCGGGGGAATGGTGGGATTTTTTGACAGATGTGAAACTCCGATTCACACTGCCACCATCCACAATCCACCATTCGTCAAAAAACAGCTGATGCCAATAACAAGTTCATTAAATTTGCGCGGAAGATTTATTAATTCTTGGTTCTTATAATGGATGATGAAGATATAGCAATTATTTCGGCTGTGGTTCAACAGAAAAATATTTTCTTGCACCAACTAATAATGTTGCTGTCAATGAATAATGATGATGACGATGATGACTTTAACATTGACGAGGATGAGATGCTTGACTGGGTAACTGCCATAAAAACACAAAAGCCAGGAAGATTATGGTCGTTTGTGAGTACTTCTACTAACTTCAACCAAAGTTTAAAGTACAAGGACATATTTTATGGTTTTAGAAGCGGTTCGGGACATTTTGGGAGAAAGATGTACCAGAAAACAACGAGGCGTTTTTCAAAGAGAGTTTCCGAATGGAGAGGCCCTGCTTTGATATTTTAGTGAATCGGCTTGAAGTGCTGCGAAAGAAGGACACCAACTGCCGAGCTGCAATTCCTTTGGAAAAGCGCATCACCATTGCGCTATACACTTTGGGCTCATCCTCTGAGTCCGCGCAAATCTTCAATTTTCTCCTGCCATATGTCAATCAGCAGGCTCTCAAGCGCGGCACTCCATTTCACCCTGCCGCCTGCTGTTGTTCTCTTGTTTGCTGCATTGTGTAATAATATTATATATTATAAACAATAAAAAAACAAATATATCTATTCAACGTACCACTGGAGGAGTTTTCTGGCACTAAATCCATTTTATTAATAAATTTTTCGAAAATTTGGTCTGCTGTCCTTCCGAGCTGTTCTGTTGTTGTTTTTGTTTTTTGTTATTCACACAATCACACAATCAAAGTTTACGTTTTCGCAGTGAATACCATTTTTCCCATTGTGAATGACAATTATTCAGAGTTGCATTTGAAAACCATCGGCTAACTATCACATAGAAACGTGCGGTTTAGGAACATCCAAAATGGATGGTGGACTAACTGGGAAATTTTCGGAACGGCAAAACCTTACGGACCATCCCCGAAATGGATGGTGGATGGTGGATGGTCGTCAGTGTGAATAGCCTATAACACCAACAAAATGCATTTGTTCTTCGCGCGTTTGCTTTTGCGTTGATTTTTCTTCACTTCTGTGCGTGATTTTTTGCTGGAAGAGTCATTTGTGTTCTGTTTTGTTTTGGTGGGCAGCAATATTTTAAATTGAAATTAAAGCATGGCCGAGGAACCTGAGGACCCCAGCAAGAGCTTCGTTATCTTTGGACGCGATGTTGCCCAGATACCATGCTTTCGTAACAGTTTTCTGTACGGAATTAGCGGCGGAATTGGCATCGGTGTGCTGACATTTTTGGGCACCTCCCGTACACATCTATCCACTCACGTGGGCTTCGGATCCTTCTTCTGTGGCACCATTGTGTACTGGATGAGCTGCAGGTATCAATGGTCTGCCCGCCGGTTTGAGCAGCAGCAGTTACGCGAGGCCATGCGCCGCCAGGCATTGTACGAAGGCACAAGCGTCGAACAAGAACTAGACCTTAAGTCTGCGTAGTATTAGTATTACATACATATATTGTAAATATTTTACTCTCCTTACATTTGTGTGTGTGGATAGGACGATTGTACGTCTGATCTAATTCAGGTGAACCTTTCATGTTTTAAAATCAGTTTGTTACTGAACCTTAACCGATATAAATAGATATTTTGTAAGCGAAATCTTACCTTAAAGTGTTTCAATCTGATTAAAATTAATTAAAAAGTGTGAGAAAACTAATTAAGTAATTAATTAAATATGGCATCACCAAAAAATGTATGCGCTTTTCCATGCCAAGCAATGGTAAGTATATTTTATTTCGTAATAAACAAAAAAGCAAGTACGATTTTTCCAGAATATGAGAAATGTAGAACCTGCTCGGATGTATTAGATGAGCTGAAAAAAACGACGGGTAAATAGAAACTTTGTTTCCGATTAATAGTGGAATAAATAAATCTAAATAAATATGTATATACTTTTGGAAAATCTGCAACTGGAGAATGCTGTTATTCGTTGTAAGACTAATAAAAATTAATAGAAAAATATTTGTATAATCAAATTAATTAACAACATTGTTTTTAGATGAATTAAAAGCAGTGATCCAAATATTTTCGGATCAAACCGTTTCGATCAAACAGCTGTTCAAGGAGAAGGGGGAAATGAATCCCATTCTGGAACAGTTCCCAATAAAAACGGAGGAGCAGTTGATAGGATTGGAGGAACAAATGAAAATAATAGGATCATTTATGTAAGTAAATCTAAACTCTCAATTATATGACCTATTTCTCTGTCTTATCTTTATATTTTAATGCTTATATTTGCAGATAACAGCAATGAAATTGATTCCGCAGCCAAGTGGGGCTCTAAGCACTTTAAATTTTATAATGAGCGAGGAGATTATTCTGGCGTACAGTGTTGATGGGGTCAAAGGCAAGAAGGCTCTCAAGAGTCATAAGGAATCGTTTGCAGCTTTGCTAGGTGTGGTAGGTGGTATATTCATTTACACTTCTAGAGTTTAAAATTAAATAAAACAAATATGAATTACAGAATGTATTCCTCCTGGAGATGAGCCCCCGAAGACATTTTAAGCAAAGCAATGCAGAGGATGAAGAAGAGGGTTTTTAAAAAGAAGTGTGTTAAAAGGAACGAGGAGTAGGAGTAGTGCTACATATCATTTCATATTACACGTTTATATTGGAAGACATCGTATTTTTATTTTTGTATTATTCCATTATCCAGATTGACTACCAGTAGTCAGCTGGGAAGTAGTTACTGGTAACTAGGTCGTAACTAGCTACGGGTAATCGAAGGGTATTCGAGCGGGATCCAGGGGTGGTTCCTCCCTAGGACATGCATGTGTTAAATTCTCTGCTGAAATACATTGTCGGTAATTGATCTGGAACCAGGGAAGTGAGAATGGTAGCTAGTGCGGCACCGGTGCGGAACTAGTTTCCTGGTACAAGAGGGTATATATACTTTATGGGGTCCTTCTGGGCTTCCTTCTGTGCGCCGTCTGCTTCAGCCTGCGCAGAGCACTGTCGATACCGGCTGCATAGAGTTCTAAGCGTGGTCCGTTCCGATAGTTTTCTTCGCCTCCTGTTTCGTCGCTTGTTTCAGCCAGCTCTCGTGACCAGCTGCGCATATCTCTCTCTCTCTCGAATTAGAACTCGAAACAGAGCAAAACATCTCGGTCGTTCATTTGTGCATAGCTGTCGGATCTTTTTCGGTCGTCCCTTCGTTGCTTTGCCGGCGCATACATTTCGGACATACATATATAAAGTGAACGCAAAAGTGAACGAAAAAACGTTTTGAACTCGTCTGAACTCACGCGTTGCATCATTTTATTTAACTCTGATCGACTTATACACTCCGCGGCAACAGTCTATAGCCGAAACCAAAGGCAAGAGGAAAAATAGTAGGAGTGGATCGTTGGCTATTGGCAGTGACAGTGATACTGTGACAGCTGGCGATGCTCCATCTGCTGCAAGGGTTAGTGCAAACGCAGCCAGCACCCAATTCCCTGCATCGCGGATTTTCTTCATGAGGCTGAAGGCTAGAGCCATTTTCGACAGGCTAGAGTCCATACGCACAGAGATGGATCGTGAAAAGCTGCGCCAATCGTAATAGTGAAGCTGAGCTGACTTCTATCGAGAAGATACAGCATTTGCGGTCCTGTTTGAGTGGAGCGGCGTTGAACACCATTAGTTCGCTGGAAATGAGCGAGGCTAATTACAATACATACCGCATTAGATATTCTCAAAAAACGATTTGCTAATAAACGTCTTATTCTACAGGCACACATTAGAGAAATATTTGGGCTGGCGCGTGGGGACTCATATGTTGTTCAGCTGCGGGCGTTTATGGACGCCGCCACCTCACATTTTCGCGCGCTGGAAGCGCTGGCAACTAAGGAGGAAATAGCTGATTGCATCATCGTCCACGCACTCTGGAAGAATTTGGACAGGCAGACTCAAGTTAAATGGGAAGCAGCGTCGTCGAATCACGATCTTCCATCCTGTGAGAAATTATCTGCCTTTCTGGAACTAAGATGTCGTACCCTTTGAAGGCATTTACCACTCCATGCAAGGGCAAGATGGTCAGGTTGGCAAGTCAGGGAAAACCGTGAGTACGCAAAAGAGGCTCTTGTTATGCGTCAATTGCCTACGAAAGGGTCATCACTTGAAAGATTGTAAATCAGGTCTTTGTCGTACTTGCCAATCGAAGCACCACACTCTTCTGCATTTCCCTCGTCCAACAGAGCCCTTCCATACTGTTTCTTCAATTGAGCCGCGGCCCAATCATTCCGCCATGGTTACATTGTCGCCCTCCTCGGCTCAAGCTCATATATCCCAGCGTCCGTCTGAGCCTGTTCTATTAGCCACCGTCGTCGTCCTCGTCAAAAACAGCGCTGGAACTTTCATGCCATGTCGCGCATTGTTGGACTCGGGCTCGCAATTGCATTTCGTAACTACTCGTCTAGCTAATCAGCTTCAACTGCGCAAAACTAAGTCGCTTACTGCAGTCCCTGGCATAGGGGATGCTAGCTTCTCAACTGAAGGTATCTCGGTGGATCTCGTTCTGAAATCTCGGATTTCAGATTTCACCACTAGCATCACTGCCCTCGCTGCCCAGAAGATTACGGACAGTCAACCTCGCGTCTCAATTAGCACTGCTAATTGGCCTATACCTTTGAATATCCAGCTGGCTGACCCTTCGTTTCATAAGCCGCAGCGGATTGATCTGCTCATCGGAGCCGGACTTTTCTTTGAGTTGCTGTGTGTAGGACAAATTCATCTGGCGCCTGGATTACTTTTGTTGCAGAAGACACATCTCGGATGGATTCTATCTGGTGGCGGGAACTCGACCCCCAACTCCTCGTCGTTTATCGCAAACCAATCGATGACACCAATCACAGCACTCGGCTCGATGACTTGGTTCGTCAATTTTGGGCAGTGGAGCACATCTTTGAGCCAATCGCTAGGGCAACAAAGGAGGAACTTCACTGCAAGGAACACTTCGTCAACCATCACACTCGCTTACCCTCAGGGGAATACTCTGTTGGCTTGCCTATGAAGCGAAGTTTAGAGTCCTTGGGCGATTCCTACTTGCAAGCAAAGCGCCGCTTGGAAAATTTGGAGCGCAAGTTCGTGCGTAATCCAGCTCTGTATGAAAAATATTCGGCATTTATGAAAGAGTACCTGTCCCTCGATCATATGTCTCTGGTGCCCAAGGAAGATAGGCACAAGTGCAAATATTTCTTGCCACATCATTGCGTCATCAAAGAGGACAGCTCCACAACAAAGCTGAGGGTCGTATTCGACGGCTCTGCAGCTACCACATCTGGTCTTTCGTTAAATGATCTGCTTATGTTTGGTCCCACCATTCAAGCCAAGCTATTTCACACACTCATCCGTTTTCGTATATTTTCGTTTAAGCACATCAACTCATTTGGAGTCATGATGCGCATTTTTGGTTACGTTTAGAAGTTCATCAGTAGGACGAAGTCACCGGATCTCTCGTCTGAGGACCTTCGCAAAGGATCGCACTTGTTATGTCGCATCGTTCAACGGGCCCACCTGTATCCTGAGTGCCTTGCTCTACGGAAAGGGAACTGCGTAGAGGCTTTCAGCAGAATCATCTCGCTCTCGCATTTCATAGATGACTTTGGTCTAATTCGTGCTGGTGGCCGCCTGCGGCACTCAACTCTCCGCTTCGATGCACGCCACCCAATCATTTTGCCCAAGGATCATCCATTGACGTTCGCCATCATTACGCACTTTTATCGGAATCATCACCATGCTGGTCCGCAGTCGCTACTTGGAGCGATTCGCTTACAGTTTTGGCCTATCGGCGGCATGAAAACTGTGGCTCGCACCTTGCGAAAATGCGTCATCTGCTGCCGGTCCAGACCTCGTCTTGTGGAACACATCATGGCTGACCTACCGAAGGATCGAGTACAGGATTCGCCTGCATTCAGCGTCACTGGAATTGACTACTGCGGTCCCTTCTACTATAAGCCAGATGGGCGCAGTCGAGCACCGATGAAATCTTACATCTGCGTGTTCATCTGTTTTGCAACAAAGGCCGTCTGGTTGGAATTGGTGAAGGACCTAACCACTGCTGCTTTCTTGAGCGCCGGTCGGATAATGCCACCAATTTTGTGGGCGCAAGGAACGAGTTAGATGACCTTCGGCGGCTATTTATGAGCGAGAAGCATCGTGCTAAAGTTCGTAATCATTGCATCAACAACGGCTTCGACTGGAGATTCATATCGCCTCGCTCGCCGCATTTCGGCGGCTTGTGGGAGGCAGCAGTGAAGACGGCCAAGCAGCTTTTTTATCGCGCCTTGGGATCGTCATTGTTTGGATTCGACGAGCTGCGGACATTGGTCTGCCAAATCCAGGCTGTAATGAATTCTCGTCCCCTTATCTCGATTTCAGAAAACCCTGAAGATCTTGGCGTCGTTACACCCGAACATTTTTAATTGGTCGTCTGCTGATGGAGTTCCCTGAGCCAGACGTTACGGGTCTTAACTTCAATCGACTCGATCGCTGGCAGCGAGTCGACTGTGTCCAGCAGATCTTTTGGAAGCGTTGGAGTGAGGAGTACCTGACTCTGCTTCAACAACGTGCCAAAATGGCGCACACCACAACCCTCGATCCAGGTCAACTATGTCGTTTGCATCAAGGATGAAAAATTGCCACCGTTGAAGTGGCCTTTAGCGCGGGTGATCAAGGTTATCGCTGGAGCTGATGGCGCTGTACGAGTTGCCATCCTGAAGACCCCATCTGGAACTACTCGTCGAGCTGTCAACAAGCTGTGCATCCTTCCAGTAGAGGATCCTGTTAAAAGGCCTGGTCTTTCAACGGGGGGGGAGTATGTTCAGAGCAGCAGCCGTTAATAGCTCATAAGTCACGTCAAGAACTTCTCTCTTAATTTATTTGTTACCGCGCTCATCCTATGTACACTCCCAGTGCATACACGCACACACATATGTAGCGTTCTTACTTCTTAATATTAATAATCCACTGCTTCGGCCCTTCAATCAGTCAGTCGGTCAGTCCCCTTCGTCGAAGGCACCTAACTCTTAAAGCTAAGTTCACGGCCACGGCTTCTAACAAAACAAACAAACAATATCGAACAATAAACGTCAAATTGTAACCTTAACAATGGAGCAATTTTTAATTTGTAAATGCCGAAAAAGCTCGGCAGCTTCCAACATTATATGTACAACATATTTTAAATTTAAGAACAAATTTAAATTAAGCTGTGCGAGTCCAACATGTGTGGTACGGCCATGAAGCAATGCTTCACACGTGTGGAGTCGTCGCTTAGCCTAGCTGCACCCTTCTATGGCGCACAACAGCGCGCTGTTCTGTCATGATGATTGCCGCGAAGTTACTTGTCGCCTCCCAGTTTTGTTTGGTTAAAGCCCCGCCCAAGGCTTCTTCCAACCGATGACGCTGCGCTGAGAACCTGCCAATCGCAAATACAATATGCTCGGCATCCTCCTCCACGTTGTGTCCGCACCGCAGTCTGAGGAGTCCGCGTGACCGAAGCGGTGGAGGTAGCTTCGGAAGCAGCCATGGCCGCTGAGGAGCTAAGTCAGGTAAAAATTTACCTGTCCATGCTTCCTATTAACCCACGCGTCGATGGTTGGGATGAGCTGGTGAGTCCAATGCCCTTTAGGGGTCAAATCCCAGCGGTGTTGCCACTTTCTGAGGCTCTGCTGCTTGCATGCCATACGCACCTGTCTTTTGCCAGCTGCTTCCATGCCTCTGCCATGCGTTTCCTAGTAGTAGGTGGACCGCTCCTCTGCCAGGTATTACGTGGGCTGCCTCGTCCGAGACTGTTCGGAAGGCACTGGTGATACGAAGCGAAGAGAGGCGGTGCGTATCTGCCAGACCTCGTGAGTAGCTCGCTGTTTGGAGGGTCTTTGACCAGATTGGGGCCTCGTATAGCATCACCGATCTCGTCACACTCGTCAGTAGTCGTCGTCGCCATTGCTTGGGTCCTCGGGGGTCACCGCCTTCGAGCTTGTTTAGGCCAAGTGCTTTCGGAAGCAGAGACTTATGTCTACCAAGACGCCAAGTTACTTGATTGCCCGCTTTTATGACACGAAGGTGCCTGCCACAGTGATGTTGGCCGTCTCAACTTTCTTCCTTTCTGCCTCGGTTTTGTGGGGGGGTGAGTTCGATTACGACCAGATCCAGCCACTGTTGAATAAGCGAAATTGTCTGGTTAAAGGTGGCCTCCACGACGGGCAAGTCTTTTGCCACCACTAGGACAGCCAGATCGTCTGCAAAACCCACCACATGCACTCCGTGGGGGAGGGTGAGTCGCCATATGCCATCGTACATTGCGTTCCACGGGGGGCGTGGGGCCCAGCACCGACCCCTGCGGGACGCCTGCCGATACCTCGTATTGCTCCGTGCCAGCCTGCGTGTCGTAAAAAGCAATCTTCTCTCAAAGTAACTTTGGACCATCCGCTAAAGGTACCTGTGTGTGTCGAAAGTCTCCAACGCCCTTATAGGCTATTCACACTGACGACCATCCACCATCCACCATCCACCATCCACCATCCATTTCGGGGATGGTCCGTAAGGTTTTGCCGTTCTGAAAATTTCCCAGTTAGTCCACCATCCATTTTGGATAGTTAGCCGATGATTTTCAAATGCAACCTTAAAAAGCAATGAATGGCAATAAAAAATAGTTCGCGCCTAGACATTTTTCAAATCTTAATTCGAATTGTAAATCGTTGAAAACCAAAAAAAGAAAAAACACAACAGACACAATACAAAATGGAGAGACCTGAAATTGGTGGTAATAAGGTACCTTATTGGTACATAGGTGGTACATATGTATATATGTATTTGCTTTCTTTTTTTATGAGTAGTATTTTGCAGCCATTAAATAAACAAAACAATACACGCAAGTCGAAATGGACTGCATATATTGATAGTCTCGCTACAAACATTTGACGGATTCGCGGGTGTCCCGAAATAATTCCGTTTATGTCGACCGGGACAGATCCAACTACGGCTCTAGTATTATTTCTGCAACCAAGGCGCCGCACCAAAGCGAATTAAACTGGAAAACCTTCTGGAGATTGTGCGGAAAATGCTTGAAGTCCAGAAGGACCAGCAGAAATTACAGGATGAGCACCAGGAAATAAAGCGAGAGATACTCCAGCAAATTGCGAGCAGCCAAGGCCAAACCAACTTCCAAACAAAGCTGCTGCAATTTTTAAGGGAGTCCAAATAGTAACGTTTATTGTACATATATGGATTATTTTATTATAGTCAATAATATAGCCAATTTACTAATTTAAAGTTGTGAAAATTTCACAATTCAGAACAAAACTTTGTAATTTTATGCTCATCAGCTGTTTTTTGACGGATGGTAGATGGTGGATGGTGGATGGTGGCAGTGTGAATCGGGGTTTCATATCTGTCAAAAAATCCCACCGTTCCCCCGGGATGTGCTCAGTGTGCAGAGCCTTTTAAGCGTTCTCCAGCGTTCTTTATATCCAGTGTGACCGCTAGGCAGTACTCCTTACCGCCGCCTTTCCACCGAGTGTCAGCGATTGCACTGGAAGCAATGTCCACCACTCTACCAACGGCGTCTATCGTGAATCTAGCCTTGCGACATCCGTATTGGTGCGGTGCTAGGTCGTCTGCCCCTGCGATGGATCGTTCCAGTCATGAGCATACCATTTTCTCAAGCAGTTTGCCCGCTGTGTCGATTATTAAATTAAATTAAATTAACAAATTATCTGTTAATAATGGTACTTAATTACAAACGGAGGAAAAAAAAGTTAAAAGTTAGTTAAATTTAAGTGATTATAAATATTGCATGCAATTAGTTTAAGAGACAGTTCAGGGGATAGGGTATGACAGAGGGAGTTATAATTATGGCATAAAACCCTAAAAGGTTAATGTTACATATGGGTAAACGGATAGGCCTAAAAGTACGAGTAGGTCTAGATGGACGGCCAAGTCAATCTGACCCAAGAGAGTTTGGGAGTCAACAATCCCGAGAAGGAGCTTGTGCACGAACATTACGCCGTTGCATATTCTGCGATGGTGCAACGACGGCAGGTCAATAAGATTCAGCCTAGACCGGTAGGGTGGCAAGATTCTACCCGAGTCCCAGTTAAAGTTACGAAGGGCAAAAATTAAAAATTGCTTTTGCACGGATTCAATAACAACCTGCTGCTCTTTATACTGCGGGCTCCAAACACAAGAACAATACTCCAATATAGGACGTACTAACGAGATATATAGTTGTTTCGTAACGTACGGGTCGTCAAACTCCTTGGACCAACGTTTGATGAACGCTAAAACACGCTTAGCTTTATTGACTGTTGCAGCTATATGGCTTTTAAAACACATCTTATGATCAAAAAGGACTCCGAGGTCATTTGAACTCGAAATTCGCTCGAGGACATGATTTCCTAGAGCATATGAGACAAAATGTGGAGCGCGACGGTAAAATGTCATAAGTTTGCATTTAGAAAGGTTCAGAAAAAGAAGATTAGTTGAACACCACAGTAGTAGTTCACTTAGATCCAGTTGAAGGCGTGTGTGCAAATACCAATCAGAGTAAGGCAGACAGATTTTAACATCATCAGCATACATTAGTGTAGTAGAGTATGATATAACTTGAGGAAGGTCATTCACAAATAGAATAAACAGAAGCGGGCCCAGATGACTTCCCTGTGGCACACCTGAAGTAACATTAACAATATTTGATAACACATTAGAAAACAAAACACGTTGAGTACGGTTAGAGAGATAGGACAAAATCCAATCTAGAAGATTCGTTGGGAACCCTAATAAAGAGAGCTTGTGAATAAGCAGAGCATGGTTCACAGAATCGAATGCCTTGCTGAAGTCCGCAAAAACTACATCCGTCTGCAAACCACTTTGAAAACCACGGTGGATTAGGTTAGAAAACTCAAGAAGGTTAGTCGATGTTGAACGATGTCTGAAAAAACCGTGTTGCGACGGAGATATCAAGCTGCAACAAAGATGTTGCAGTTGCCGGGTTACCAGGAACTCAAGAAGCTTCGGGATGGCGGAAAGCTTTGCGATACCACGATAGTTTTCAATATTTGATCTTGAACCTTTTTTGTGAAGCGGAATGATGTAGGACTCATTCCAAATTAATGGAAGACAAGACTTTTCCAAAGAGAGGTTGAAGAGAAAGGTCAAGGGTTTGCAAAGGGACTGGGCACAGTGTTTTAAAATGCAACTTGGTACCTTATCTAGACCCGCACAAAAAAAGATAAGTCCATAGATGACAAACCTTCCAGAACAACGTTTTCCTCGAAAATGGGCAGAAAAATGCTGTTAGCTTGAGGTAGCTGGTACGGATACGGAGTGGATGCGTTGTAAATATGAGACGAGTACGTTGTTTGGAAAAAGGTAGCGAATAAATTTGCAATACCAACAGCAGAAGCTTCTGTTCTGTTCTGGTAATGAAGGGACGGAGGAAAAGCGTTTGACTTACGCTTAGAGTTGACGAACGAATAGAATTTTTTAGGATCACTACGAAAGTTTCTACTACATTGTGAAAGGTAATGATTATAACACTGACTATTAACGGCAAGGAACAGGGAGCGAGCGGAGGAGTATATAGCTAAGGCCGACGTGGAGCCCGACTTCTGGTACTTTTTATAGAGCCAGGATTTATTATTTTTTAAGTATGACAAATACTTGGAGAACCAGGGAGGCTTGGACGATACAGGTACAGTGATATCTGGAACAAATGTATTAAGGGCGGAGTAAATAGAGCTATAAAACGAGTTAACAATTGCGTCTATGTTCGGTAATGAATAAAGAAACGACCAATCAACACGCGAGAGATGTAGATCTAAATCGATAAAGTTTGTTATGCGAAAACACTTTATGTGGCAAGGAGCCATGGAACTGTCAGCACAACCAGATCAGGTACACTCAAGGGATATCGACAAAGTTGGATGGTAAGGATCTTCAGGGAATGATATTGGGCTTGCTCTGGATACCGTAGCAAGTGAAGCATCGTTAACAAACATGAGGTCAAGAAGTCTGTCCCTAATGTTTTTGACGGCATTAATTTGGACAAGGGAAATATCCGTTAGCCCATTGATAAAGTCATTGTGGCAATTGGGAAACAAAAGGTTAGCGTCATCGCAAGGCAGCCAAGAAAGAAATGGGAGGTTAAAGTCCCCCATGACAATAATTTGATCATTGCAACTGTTGAGACAACGAGCTTTTTCGCTGACTATGATTGTTCAATAATTTCACAAATTATTAATTTCCGAAAACGTTATAAATTTTATTATAGGTATTTTGTGTGTTGAGGGTGGCCGAAGATGCCAGAGCCTTTTACAATAGTATTAGAGTGACACACTTGGATGAGGCAAGCGAGCCGATCTCGAGCCAAAGTAATAGATTGGGGACAAAAAGGGTCTGTTCTCCAACTATATCAAGCGGTAACTGCTAGAGCAGGCGCAGCTGCTGACGGCTTAGCGACGGCATAGGAAAGAAAAGATAACAAGAGCGAGCATAGATAAGAATAGATGATTAAATGAGAGCATGTTGCTGAGCGAGCATAGATAAAGCTACGCTTACGTTACGTTAGTTTAGTATAATGACCAAAATAGAAAAGAAAGTGAATTGATAGGCAATAAAACAATGGTATAAAATTTACACTCGGGCTTCGCCCGAACATACTCCCCCCGTGGAAGGATCCATGCCTTTCACCTCATCTCGTAGAGGCAATAGACATAGTTTTGCAAGTGCTCTTCGGCTAACACCTGTAGCCATCCTGATCAAGGCGACTCGAGATACGCCATCAGCTCCTGGGATGAGCTCGAGGATTCTCGCTAGAGGCCACTTCAGAGGAGGGAAGTTCTCGTCCTTAACAAGAACGACATCATTGACGTGAAGCTCAGGATTCCGGGTGCGCCACTTCGTTCTTTCTTGAAGACTGGTTAAATACGATTGGCGCCAGCGAGACCAAAAGATTTGCTGAAGCTGTGTGACCTTCTGCCAACGGTCCAAGCGATCGACGTTTAAATGAACCAAGTCAGGCTCCAAGAAGGTTGTGATAGGGGCGCCAACTAGAAAATGGCTGGGCGTGAGTACATCGAGATCTGCAGGGTTCTCTGAAAGAGGAAACAATGGCCTTGAATTAATGATTGCACAGATATTGCACGCGAGAGTGCGCAGCTCATCAAATCCAAGAAGCGAGGATCCGAGGGCACGTCGAAGATGATGCTTAGCAAGCTTGACTGACGCCTCCCACAATCCTCCAAAATGTGGCGATCTAGGAGGAATGAAACGCCAATCGATGCAATCGTTGAGAAAAGCTTGATGCACGGCTTCTTGATGACTGTCGCTTAGGAATAGCTACTTAAGTTCCGCCAGTTCGTTCCGCGCTCCAACAAAATTTGTGGCATTATCTGACCAAATACGAATCGGTCTTCCACGGGTGCAAATGAAACGGCGAAGAGCAGAGAGGAACGCAGATGTTGTAAGATCCTTCACAAGCTCGATGTGAACCACCTTGGTGGAGAAGCATATAAAAATGCTCATGTAGCACTTTAGTGGGGGCCGGTTTCGAACTTCTGATTTATACAGGAACGGACCGCAATAGTCCACGCCGGTAACTAAAAAGGCACGAGATTCGCTGACTCTGTCCACCGGAAGATCTGCCATTATTTGCTCGAGAGTTCGAGGCTTCACTCTAAAGCATCTGACACACTTTTGGATTACGTGTGCTACGGTCTTTCGGCCACCGATTGGCCAGTACGTTTGACGAATGATGGCTAATAGCGACTGGGGTCCAGCGTGAAGGTGCTTTTCGTGTAAGTGCCGTATCAGAGCAGAAGTGATGGAATGATTCTTGGGCAATATTATGGGATGCCGTGCTTCAAAGTCCAAGGTAGAGTTTTTAAGACGCCCTCCAACTCGAAGCAAACCGCAATCATCTAAAAATGGCGAAAGAGAGGCGATCGAGCTTGAAGCCTTGATGTCCTTTCGCGTTTCCAGGGCTCTTATTTCAGTGGATAGACGAGATTGTTGAGTAAGACGAATAAGCAGTTCGGTTCCCAAACGCAAGTCCTCCACAGTTATTCCAGACTTTCGTCGATGAATGAATTTGCATACATACGCAAAAATTCGTTGCATTTTGGGGAAGGAATTTACAAACTTTGATTCTTCCACCAAATATCTTGACGCGCAGTTTGTAATTAGTATGGTTTTTCGTGCCTCCAAAACTGGCTCTGGAAGAGCAGGTGTATTGGCCATTGATCCTTACTGGCTGTCAAGTATGTAGGTCCATACTTCCAAAGATGAGAATTGATGAGCTCAGCTGGTAATGATCCTCGAGAAAGCATATCGGCAGGGTTTAGATCAGTTGGCACGTGCAGCCAAGACATTCCAGATGTGAGTTCCTGAATAACAGAAAGTCTATTAGCGACAAATACATTGAAGTTGGATGGTTGATTCTTGATCCAAGCCAAAACGACTGTGGAGTCACACCAGCAATAATAAGAGCACTTGAAGTTCATCAAAGACACTTCATGCATAAGCTGAGCGAGTAGCGCTGCACCACATAATTCCAACTTGGGTATTGTGATAGTCTTCAGTGGCGCTACACGAGATCTGGAAGATAGAAGATTTGCCTTGACTCCATTGTCGCCTTGCGAAACAGCGTAGATGCAAGCTCCATAAGCACTCATGCTGGCATCACAAAATCCATGCATTTCAAGGTTGCTGCTTCGAAGGAAAGATAGGCGCGGGAAAGAAATTTGTTGCATAGAGTCAAACTGCTGAATAAAGTTGATCCAAGTTGTGCGTAAGGAGACTGGCAGACTTTCATCCCAATGAAGCTTTTCTTTCCACAGCTGCTGTAGAAATATTTTTGCTTTAGTAATAACTGGCCCTATAAGTCCGAGTGGATCATAAAATCGTGCAATAGTTGACAATACAACTCGCTTAGTTGGTTTCGAAGGGACTTGATTGGGACAGAATGAAAATAATAGCTCATCCGAAGTGGGATTCCATGCTAAACCTAGCGTCTTGGTTACATCGCTGCCATCAGTAAATTTAACAAATGTTTCCCTATCTTCATGGGGTGTTTGATCGAGTACATATGTATCGTTGGAACACCATTTTCTGATCTTGAAATTTCCTTTGGCTAATAGTCCTGACACCTGGCGAATTATTTCCAGCACCTCATTTGTAGTATCTCCCCGTTAGCAAATCATCCACGTAAAAGTCCCGCAGCACAACTTCAGAGCCAATTGGATATGACGAACTCTCGTCTGCCGCTAGTTGGTGCATAGAACGGACGCCCAGAAATGCTGCTGGTTTCGTTCCATAGGTCACGGTATCCAGCTTGAATGTCCTTAGCTCCTCGAGGGGTGAGTCACGCCACAGTATGCACTGCAGAAAACTATCTTGGGGCGAGACACGGACGCATCTATACATTTTACAAATGTCACCAGTCAATGCTATACGAAAGGTACGAAATCGAAGAAGAGTCGTAACTAACTTTGGCTGAATTGTTGGGCCTGACATCAATATATCGTTGAGGGAATATCCTGTAGATGTACAAGCGGATCCGTCGAAAACTACTCGGAGTTTTGTGGTGGTTTTGTCTTCTCTTAAGACGCAGTGATGAGGAAGAAAAATTTGCATTGTTTAAGTGCGTCACTTTTGACAGGGGACATGTGATTCAAATCGACGTATTCCTTTATAAATGCGGCGTATTGGGCCTTGAGAAGCGGTTTGCGAACCAACTTGCGCTCTAGATTGAGAAATCTGCGATAGGCTTGTTGATAAGAATCTCCAAGAAGACTGTCACTCAGCTTTAAAGGCAATTGAACGCAATATTCGCCACTTGGAAGCCGACCGCAATGTTTTTGAAATGTTCCTCGCAAGCAATTTCCTCCTTTGTTGCTTCTGTAGCGGGACCGTGGCAGTTTTCCACTTCCCAGAACCTTCGCACTAGCTCATCCAAACCAACGGTAGGCGTTTGACTCAATTCCGTCGAACTAGAGGCAGCTAGGAGCACTGAGCTGCGGGAGTACTGACCTCCACCTGTGACAACCCAGCCGAGACGGGTTTTTGTATTATAGGAAGTCCCTCTCCAATTTGATCTGTCCAACGCATAAAATGTCGTAAAATAAGCTGGCTCCAATAAGTACATCGATGCGCTGAGATTTGTTAAAGTGTGGGTCAGCAAGGCTGATATTGGATGGCATTTCCCATTTGGATACATCAAATGAAGAAGCAGGCTGGTTTCCTGTAATACGTGGAGCAACGAGAGCTGTGAGACTCGTGAAGTAATCGGAAGTCCTGGATTGAATGACCAAATTAACTGAACCTTCCGTGTGAAATGCAGAATCAGCGCCGATACCCGATACTGATACCGACCCTTTGGCTCGTTTCAGCTGAAGCTTCTGAGCAAAGCGAGAGGTTATTAAATTAATCTGAGAGCCTGAATCCAGAAGAGCCCGGCAAGGAAGAAGATCACCAACTCGACTCTTTATCATAATGACTGTCGTGGCTAGAAGCACTACGTCTGAGCTAAGATTCTGAGCAGGAGGCGAGCATGGTGATGAAGCGGCAACAAGAGAACTTGAAAGATTGGGGCCTGGGCATAAGTCTGTCTGAATAGGAGACGTAGTAGCGTTTGCAGGTTCCGTGTTAACTGACGTAGGCAGCGGATTGTTGATATGTAAAAGGGTATGATGCTTTTCACCGCATGTGCGACAAGAGCCTGAACTGCAGGAGGTATTCCGATGTCCCTTCTTCAAACAGTTGAAGCAAACTCTAAGCTTCCTTGCCTCTCTAAGACGCAAAGATGGCGAAAGGTTTCCAAAGCGAGTGCAGCTGTAAATGTTATGCCCTTTATTATCACAGAACACGCATTCCAATACGATTGTATTTGTAGCAACAAGACTGTGTTTTGAATGAGTGATTCGTTTATGTTTTCCAACCTGACTGCTATGGATTTGAATCAACATAGCTTGATCCATGGTCTCCATGGCTTGACATCTCCTCTCCAAAAAAGCCGAAAAATGGTCCCATGTTGGTATGACGTTAGGGGCGACAGCTCCTCCCATTTGGTCCTGGTATCAGAGTCGAGATACTTGTATGTGGAGTGAACGATGATGCATCCAGCTATTTCCTCCATGGTACCCATCGATCTAAGCGCTCTCATGTGAGAATGAAGCTTGTCCGATAAAGTACGTAGCTTTGTAGTTGACCCATCTTCAACCTTCTCATGCCTCAGAATCTCAGCGACGTGTGCCTGAAAGATTAAACGTTTATTATTGAAACGATTGTTTAAAATGTCAATGCAATATCATAATTGCTCTCCGATACTTCAAAGAGCGAACAGCCTCCAGGGCAGGTCCATCCAAACATGAGCGCAGGTGCTGGAACTTCTCAATCTTTGATAGAAAGGGCTCCTGATCTATTACTGTGCTAAACATCGAGTAAAAGTCTGCCCACTCAGTATAACCTCCACGGAAAGTGGGAAGTTTAATGTCAGGAATATGATATCGTGACCGTACATTTCCGGAGGCAGTAACGTTGAGCTCGGGTCGTATCGTTGAGTGATGCGGCATGTTCTGGGTAGTCCTGCGGAGTGCTGAGCGAATACGAACTTCGATTTCCATCGCCAAATCCTCAAAATTGTTGCTTAAGTCGCTGCCAATTTCGCTTACATCAAGCTCTTCTAAATTAGAATGAGTAACATTAAATGAGTCGGACATTTTTTCCAAGAATTTTAAATGAACACTTAGCGCATCTTCACTGATTGGGTTGTTTTCATCATTCAATATCGTCTCTCGAAGTGAAACGGCTTTGTTGTATATTGAGAGTGCCTTTAGTTTGTAAAAAGACACCCTGTTTTCCGGCACGTCATTAGACTCATCCATTTTCGACAGGCAGCAGCGAGCAAAGCACAAAGAAGAATCGAAGAACCAACCGTTTGATTTTTTTGGTATGCAAGCGCAAGTGCAGCGAACCCGAAGCCGCTAATGCACGTAGCTGTATTAGTGCTTGTAAGCAAGCGCGCGACGAAATGGGAACTAACCGCTTCGCGTTCGAACAGTTATGTTTAGCGGATAATTTTCACTGTTTATAATTGTTTATTTCCAAATTGTTACTGACGATCACGTCGGGGTCACCAAATGTTGAGACAACGAGCTTTTTCGCTGACTATGATTGTTCAATAATTTCACAAATTATTAATTTCCGAAAACGTTATAAATTTTATTATAGGTATTTTGTGTGTCCGAAGATGCCAGAGCCTTTTACAATAGTATTAGAGTGACACACTTGGAGGAGGCAAGCGAGCCGATCTCGAGCCAAAGTAATAGATTGGGGACAAAAGGGTCTGTTCTCCAACTATATCAAGCGGTAACTGCTAGAGCAGGCGCAGCTGCTGACGGCTTAGCGACGGCATAGGAAAGAAAAGATAACAAGAGCGAGCATAGATAAGAATAGATGATTAAATGAGAGCATGTTGCTGAGCGAGCATAGATAAAGCTACGCTTACGTTACGTTAGTTTAGTATAATGACCAAAATAGAAAAGAAAGTGAATTGATAGGCAATAAAACAATGGTATAAAATTTACACTCGGGCTTCGCCCGAACAGCAACCTAATGCAGATACGACAGTATTAATTGCTGAGCAGTGGTTTGAGTAAATCTCAGCATCCGACCTAGGAGGAATGTAGGAGCAGGTTAAATAGAAAAATGCCGAACCAACACGAACTTTGACAGCAACAAATTCAATTCCATGGATGTTATTGAATGGGAATAACTCAGATGAGAAAACAGATTTGACTGCAATCAGAACCCCACCTGCAAAAGATGGGCGGTCCATTCTATAAATAGTGTATTTATCAATGAAAATTTCATGATCATTGATAGAAGAGTTAAACCAGGTTTCGGTAAAAGCAATGGCATCGAAATCAAAAGACGCACTATTTGTATAAACTTGACGCAATTTGCCCAACAAACTGCGAACGTTCTGATAGTGAATAGAAATATGGTACATCAGTTTTTTGGAGCAGCAGGTTCGGTAATTCTAGGACTCGAGTTCGAATCTTTGTGAAGGAACTCATGCATAATTGTATGCTCAGGCCGTATTGACGGTTCAAGAGATTTGGATAGTAAGGAATCAGGAGAAAGAATTTTAAAGGATGATATGTTGCGCTTATGTTTAAATGTAAATTTAGTCACAACTATATCATCAGGCGAAGCGTTAAATTTAGAGGAAAGATGTTGTTTAACGTCCTCTGTTGTAGCCTCAGGAATAAGACGGGAAACAAATATTGCTTTCCGAGGGACAACTGCTCCAAGTTGAAGTCCCGAGCGAGATCAAGATGGTGGAGCCACTCCTAAAAGAGATTTCGGTCCTGGGGCTGAAGAATTGGCAGCAACGGCTGGAGCAGGAATTGGCAAGACATCACCAGCAACCAACACACCCGCACTAGGAGCACTCACCACGTCAGAAGTGATGGCAGCAAAAACTGCAGGGATGGGATTGATGCTGTTGGGAACTTGGATGCTCGAAGGAAGCACATTGCTCGGTGTAAAGAACACCGGAGCCGCCGTTGGCGGGTTTACAGATAACGGCGAGGCATGACCACACGGAGTAACAAATGCTTCCGATGGATGAAGGTGGGAGGCAGGCGTACCAATCGGATTAGGTTGCAAGAGATTGGTATCATTATGCGGAATTTTCCTTCTAGGCGATTCGCTCAAGAGTTTGAGCCCAAGAAACTGCGATTCAAGGGCTAGAAATTTATCGTTGAGAGCCACAAATTGTTTCCGGACATCCAGAAACCCAGATCGAGTCTGTCTCATGAATGTGCGCATTTCGGCCTCAATCTCCCGACAAGCCAGACATGACCAAGACAGGCCCATGCGTTTCGAGATCATATCGTTTAGCCGGCCTAAATTTCCGCCACCAGCACATTTTATGTGGGCAAAATTGTCGCACAGCCAGCAGCTGAGGAATGAATCACCAATGAACCACCACCGAATTCACATTTCTTTGCACTGCAAACGATTGCCATTATTGACAGCAGTAGAATCACTGTGCACGAATAATAAAAGTACAGAGTGAGAGCGCAGGTAAAATGGGAGAGCAGACAGCAGAGCGAGCCAGACAATCAGCAGCGGCAATAATGCAGAGCAGATGATCCAACGAAGTGCAGGAAACGAGCAGTAAACTCACCAAAGCAGAGACACAAAAGAATAGTCCACAAAGAGGGAGAGTATAGGCAATCCAGAGAGAGTGAGAGCAACAATGCGAGCAGCAGGCCCGCTATGCTTTCGAGAGAGTGTGGGCGATGCAAACGCTGATGCGCGAGAAACAGTGCACACCGAAGAAACGATAACGAAAAGCAGACTGGGTAAAAAACAATAACAAATTGCCTGCACGAGTCCGATGCGTTACGTTGCGAATATTGTATTTATATTAAGCACTAGTTTACAAACGAAACACTGGTGATTAACACAAAGTATAATCAAATTAAAGAGATGCGATGATATATCAAAACAAATTGACAACAATGTTGTATGATATTTAAGCAAAAGGGCGGAGAACGCAGGTGCAAGAAAAAAACACAACCGGCTTAAGCAAGAGCTAGAAGCGATGGGGTCGTCGATAACCAGATTCCACAGGAAGGGCGAAAGGACTCCACTCTGAGGTGTGCTTCTGTGCGTCCCTTTTACCATGGAAGCGGTGCCACACTCCGATTGCACCCGTCTTTAGCTTAGGAGGTTCTTTATCCAAAAGTTGGGTTTATAAAGAGGTGGTCAAAGGAATTTGACGACCCCTATATAACAAAGACTCTCTATACCTCGCTTGTTCGTCCGATCTTAGAATACGGCTCTTAGAATACTACTACATAGTCCCTTCCACTTTGTAGATCGAATTATTCCTTGCATGAACCGTTTAGGGTCTTATGATCGGATGATAATTCCCTCTACCAGCATATATCGACCACTAATTCCTTTCCCTTCCCTTGTGGTATTTGTATTTTGAATGCATGCTTAGTTGTCGTAGTAAGTTTAGTACTAATTTTCCTCGCATATTAATCTAACAGCTATCTTTCCTGCGTTCGGATCGGTTAACGCGTCGCGCGTCATGCGGCAGCGCCCCTCGGTCGGTTGGGCGCAGGAGGGCTGCATTTTGCCTGGGATACGCCCGTAAAAGCCTTCTGCTGGTGTCACATGGGCCGCTTGATGGTGCAGTAATTGCATCGCCACTTGAAAGATGCAGTCATTGCATGTCAATGTCCAAGAAGTTGATTGCTGGGTGTATGTTAGTCGCTTCCAGGCGATTTGCTATTGCATTCGTAGCCACGTTATTAAATGCTCCGGAGATGTCAACAAATACACCCAGTGCACACTTTTTATTGTGAAGGGCGTTCTCAATGGTAGCTACTAACGAGTGTAGTGCCGTCTACACCGATTTCCCTTTGGTATAAGCATGTTGGTTATTTGAAAGCAGTCCCCCTACCTCATTTCTGATGTGCAAGTCTAACAGTTTTTCCAGTGTTTTTAGTAGAAAGGAGGTGAGGCTTACCAGTCTATAATCGTTGGGACTCACATGGCTGCACTTTACTGCCGTTGGGAGGAAGACAGCTCTCGAGGTTCTCCATTGGATAGGGATGTAGCCCGTACTTAGACATGCTGAGTATATTGCGGAAAGCCATGGGGTAATCACCTCTTTGGTCACTTGCATCGTGGCAGGGAATATTCCGTCTGGTCCAGGTGCTTCAGTGCCCGCGAAAGAGTCCATAGCTCAGTCGATTTTCTTAAAAGTTAAAAGATCTGCTGGGCGGTGTTGTTCCTCGGCAGCTAGGTCCTGATGCTTTTGGTATAAGTAACCTCGGTGCATCCAGGGAAATGCGCCTCCATTAGTCTGTAGTCACTGAAGAAGTCTGTAGTCATAGTCTTCTTCACTGCCCTCTGTCCACTGTCCGTCATCTAGCTTTAATTGACTCTTTATGGTGGGCTGCTTTGAGATCAGCTTCCGCAGCCTTGCGGTTTCAGGTACTTTCTCCTCGAGTTTCGTTGTGCCTTACGTATTTCTTTCCTGTAGCTCTTAAGTAGGATTTTGTACTCCTCATTAAAGATCTCTTCGTTCGCTTGCTTGGCGATTTTAGGTTGTTCCTTTGAAGAGAAAAATCCCAACTCCACCAGACTGCCTTGGACCTCTTCATTGCTTTGCACGATGGGTGGTAGGCATCCAGTAACTCCTTGGATAGGGTCTTTAGCGACTTCTCTATATCCTCCGCAGATTTCACTGAGCCCGGATTCGCGAGCCTCGAAGTAACTGTCTTTTGAAACTTTTCCCAGTTTGTATTCCGGGGGTTTCTACAGACTGTTATCTTCGAAAAGTGTTTGAACTTGCACTTGAACTGAATGTACTTATAATCTGAAAAGGATGGTCTTTCAAGGACTCTCCCGCCAGATACCAAAGTACTCTTTCCCGTTACGAGTGTTAAGTCTATCACGTTGGATGAGGTGGGACCTACGAAGGTGTGTTCCTTCCCCACGTTAGCATTATCTAAATAAGTCGATGGTATAAATTCTAAGACTCACCTCTGTCATTGATATCGGGGCTTCCCCACACATTGTAGTGGCGTTCGTACTAATGATAAGTTGGTGGTTCTTGGAGACGGCATCTGTCACCAGACTCCTAAGTTCGTCCGGTGGTACGGGCCTGTCGTGTGCCATATAGCAGGAAGCTACCTGAAGGCGATTTTCCTCACTTTCCAGTATCACTACTGTCAGGTCATCCGTGCTGTAATGAGATATAAGGTGAGCATGAATTCCCTTCCATACGAGTACGGAGGTTCGGTTCCTGCTTACCGATGTTGAGTAGAATAGGTTGTAGTTTGAGGACTTTAGTCCCGCCACTCTTGCTCCATGACCATTGAAGGTTGAGCTGCAGCACCCTTAGTGTCATGTGTGGCTGACACGACGGGTTGACTATCACTGTCAGGTCACCGTCCTCCTCTTCCTCAGAGTCGTCCAGCGCAAACCCTGGCCTCCACGATGGTCTCCAAACCTAGGTCTTTCTCCACCTCGCCTGCCTGCAGGGTGTGCGCATCTCTATTCTCGGGGTGGCAATTTTTCAGACGTAGGTAGACACTACCAACGCCCCACGCCATCTTCCCGAACTTGGGATACAGCAGGTCCTCTGCCTCATTGCTGATCTGGAGGATCACATGGTGGCCCCCCTCGTTGGGTAATGGGCTACCAGCATGCAGAACCTTCCAGTCTGCCGTTGCCACAGCAGCTCTGCCTCTACAGCAGCTTCAGTGCTCGCTCTCCTTGGACAGCAATAGGGAAGAGCACCTTCGCCTTTGGTATGGAAGGGGATCAGCTCCCTGTCTATCACCTCCAGCTTGGCCCCCTCCCACAAAGCTTCCAATTGGGGAACCTTCTGCACCAGCCACTGAAGCGTTGGGTCGTCGTTATATTTGAGGATCTAAAACCGTTCAGCCATCCCGCGCCATCGAAAGTGGGCATGGGAGCGTTGGGGTCGTCCGCGAGAAGGGCGATTCAACAAGCTACGCGTGGACTACCTTCCACTGTGCCGCCTTCATCTTCCCATTCTCGTCGCTGCGATCAATCAGGGCCACAATGAGGTGTCTTTTGGACGCTTCGCTCATGGCTTTCTCCATAGGCTTCCTCGTCTTAGGCGGGGGTGGCCACCTTAGACCCACGTTGCCGCTTGCTCGCTGGAGTGTCTTCGGCAGCTCTCTCGATCTACCGTTGTCTTTTGGTGGCCAACATCTCCTCCACCTTGTTGGCGAGTCCACCATTCGCCGCCTGCATCTCGGGCAGCTGCGCGTAGTGTCTGTGGCCCTCCTCTACCCGTTGCTCAGCACAGGCTAGCTTGGATTTGTCCTCTTGGGAGATATCCGCCTTGCCTTGGAGCCGGCTCAGTAACTTGAGGGCCGCCTTGTACTGTGCTTTTGGCTTCAGCCCCTCCCTAGAACGCTGCGGCTCTTCCCTATGCAGGGAGCTGGTACTTGGATCCGGCGAGCGGAGAAGGCTTTCCTCTTCAGTCCTGTGTAATAATGGAAACAATAAGAATCTTGAAATGAATTGTCGTCTGACCGAATTAGTTCGGTTCCCGTTTATTACTGATCGATCCATGTTCTTAGGGGCTAACTTAAATAAAAGGCTGGGCGCTGCTATGGCAGAGAAGCTAGCATCAGCGCCGTACACAAATGCATATAATATATAAGTGTATATATGTGTATGGCAACGGGAATGGATATGCTGACGCTGCATTGACTGTGCCCGCTACACTCAAGTGCGATCATATTGCACCGCACTTGGAATGTGCTGGGTTCTTGAGTTTGTTGACTTTACAACAATGTGTTGTTGTTTGGAATAGGTGTGTGAGCTATGGGTTTATATATTTGACATACACTGATTACAGTATACTCTTGATATGTGTGCATACGACACTTGCTTATGGATAGCTCGCTCTCCAGGTCGGAGTCTGTCTCGAAAGCGGCACCCGCGTAGCTTATCCTGCAACGCAGCATTTTTGTGGCAGTAGAATTACAACTGACATGGCCTGCTCTCGCCATGTCCGAGATGTGACCGTTTTATGCCTGCCCGCCAGGCACCTCTAGCCATGGCCCAACCATCAACCACCCAACCTCAAATTTGGCTCGGAAATAATTGGTCGGGGCAACAAAACTTTTCGTTTTCGCTCAAACAGCTGACGCAGTAAGTTTTGGTTACCGGAACGTTGGCAAGAAATACATTTTTGCGCACAGCAGCACAAATGTGCTCGTAACATGCACGTAACATAACAACGGGGTAAGGACAGTAATTTTCCGCCACATTTAAATCAAAATGTTAGTGCAACATATTAATTTTTTGACCATTTGCAATTTAATTTAATTTTCAACATGCATGCTTGCTAACTCTGACTCCACATTTACAAATTAAAAATTGCTCCGTTTTTAAGGTTACAATTTGGCGTTTATTGTTCGATATTGTTTGTGTGTTTTTGTTAGAAGCCGTGGCCGTGAACTTAGCTTTTAGGTGTTAGGTGCTTTAGACGAAGAGGACTGACCGACTGACTTTTAGGTTTTAGGTGCCTTCGACGAAGAGGACTGACCGACTGCCTTTTAGGTGTTAGGTGCCTTCGACAAAGAGGACTGACTGACTGCTGACGGTAGGGTCGAGGATTATAAGTAATTGAGAGTTTACATAAGATGAGCGCGATAACAGATAACTTAAGAGAGCAGTTCTTGACGTGACTTAAGAGCTATTAACGGCTGCTGCTCCGAACATGGAGAGTAAATAAATGGAATTAAAAAAAAGCATAATAGGCTCTGCACACTGAGCACAGTCCAGAAGGACCAGCAGAAATTACAGGATGAGCACCAGGAAATAAAGCGAGAGATACTCCAGCAAATTGCGAGCAGCCAAGGCCAAACCAACTTCCAAACAAAGCTGCTGCAATTTTTAAGGAGTCCAAATAGTAACGTTTATTGTACATATATGGATTATTTTATTATAGTCAATAATATAGCCAATTTACTAATTTAAAGTTGTGAAAATTTCACAATTCAGAACAAAACTTTGTAATTTTATGCTCATCAGCTGTTTTTTGACGGATGGTAGATGGTGGATGGTGGATGGTGGCAGTGTGAATCGGGGTTTCATATCTGTCAAAAAATCCCACCGTTCCCCCGGGATGTGCTCAGTGTGCAGAGCCTTTTAAGCGTTCTCCAGCGTTCTTTATATCCAGTGTGACCGCTAGGCAGTACTCCTTACCGCCGCCTTTCCACCGAGTGTCAGCGATTGCACTGGAAGCAATGTCCACCACTCTACCAACGGCGTCTATCGTGAATCTAGCCTTGCGACATCCGTATTGGTGCGGTGCTAGGTCGTCTGCCCCTGCGATGGATCGTTCCAGTCATGAGCATACCATTTTCTCAAGCAGTTTGCCCGCTGTGTCGATTATTAAATTAAATTAAATTAACAAATTATCTGTTAATAATAGTACTTAATTACAAACGGAGGAAAAAAAAAAGTAAAAGTTAGTTAAATTTAAGTGATTATAAATATTGCATGCAATTAGTTTAAGAGACAGTTCAGGGGATAGGGTATGACAGAGGAGTTATAATTATGGCATAAAACCCTAAAAGGTTAATGTTACATATGGGTAAACGGATAGGCCTAAAAGTACGAGTAGGTCTAGATGGACGGCCAAGTCAATCTGACCCAAGAGAGTTTGGGAGTCAACAATCCCGAGAAGGAGCTTGTGCATCGAACATTACGCCGTTGCATATTCTGCGATGGTGCAACGACGGCAGGTCAATAAGATTCAGCCTAGACCGGTAGGGTGGCAAGATTCTACCCGAGTCCCAGTTAAAGTTACGAAGGGCAAAAATTAAAAATTGCTTTTGCACGGATTCAATAACAACCTGCTGCTCTTTATACTGCGGGCTCCAAACACAAGAACAATACTCCAATATAGGACGTACTAACGAGATATATAGTTGTTTCGTAACGTACGGGTCGTCAAACTCCTTGGACCAACGTTTGATGAACGCTAAAACACGCTTAGCTTTATTGACTGTTGCAGCTATATGGCTTTTAAAACACATCTTATGATCAAAAAAGGACTCCGAGGTCATTTGAACTCGAAATTCGCTCGAGGACATGATTTCCTAGAGCATATGAGACAAAATGTGGAGCGCGACGGTAAAATGTCATAAGTTTGCATTTAGAAAGGTTCAGAAAAAAGAAGATTAGTTGAACACCACAGTAGTAGTTCACTTAGATCCAGTTGAAGGCGTGTGTGCAAATACCAATCAGAGTAAGGCAGACAGATTTTAACATCATCAGCATACATTAGTGTAGTAGAGTATGATATAACTTGAGGAAGGTCATTCACAAATAGAATAAACAGAAGCGGGCCCAGATGACTTCCCTGTGGCACACCTGAAGTAACATTAACAATATTTGATAACACATTAGAAAACAAAACACGTTGAGTACGGTTAGAGAGATAGGACAAAAATCCAATCTAGAAGATTCGTTGGGAACCCTAATAAAGAGAGCTTGTGAATAAGCAGAGCATGGTTCACAGAATCGAATGCCTTGCTGAAGTCCGCAAAACTACATCCGTCTGCAAACCACTTTGAAAACCACGGTGGATTAGGTTAGAAAAACTCAAGAAGGTTAGTCGATGTTGAACGATGTCTGAAAAAACCGTGTTGCGACGGAGATATCAAGCTGCAACAAAGATGTTGCAGTTGCCGGGTTACCAGGAACTCAAGAAGCTTCGGGATGGCGAAAGCTTTGCGATACCACGATAGTTTTAATATTTGATCTTGAACCTTTTTGTGAAGCGGAATGATGTAGGACTCATTCCAAATTAATGGAAGACAAGACTTTTCCAAAGAGAGGTTGAAGAGAAAGGTCAAGGGTTTGCAAAGGGACTGGGCACAGTGTTTTAAAATGCAACTTGGTACCTTATCTAGACCCGCACAAAAAAAAGATAAGTCCATAGATGACAAACCTTCCAGAACAACGTTTTCCTCGAAAATGGGCAGAAAATGCTGTTAGCTTGAGGTAGCTGGTACGGATACGGAGTGGATGCGTTGTAAATATGAGACGAGTACGTTGTTTGGAAAAGGTAGCGAATAAATTTGCAATACCAACAGCAGCAGAAGCTTCTGTTCTGTTCTGGTAATGAAGGGACGGAGGAAAAGCGTTTGACTTACGCTTAGAGTTGACGAACGAATAGAATTTTTTAGGATCACTACGAAAGTTTCTACTACATTGTGAAAGGTAATGATTATAACACTGACTATTAACGGCAAGGAACAGGAGCGAGCGGAGGAGTATATAGCTAAGGCCGACGTGGAGCCCGACTTCGGTACTTTTATAGAGCCAGGATTTATTATTTTTTGGCATGACAAATACTTGGAGAACCAGGAGGCTTGGACGATACAGGTACAGTGATATCTGGAACAAAATGTATTAAGGGCGGAGTAAATAGAGCTATAAAACGAGTTAACAATTGCGTCTATGTTCGGTAATGAATAAAGAAACGACCAATCAACACGCGAGAGATGTAGATCTAAATCGATAAAGTTTGTTTTGCGAAAACACTTTATGTGGCAAGGAGCCATGGAACTGTCAGCACAACCAGATCGGGTACACTCAAGGGATATCGACAAAGTTGGATGGTAAGGATCTTCAGGGAATGATATTGGGCTTGCTCTGGATACCGTAGCAAGTGAAGCATCGTTAACAAACATGAGGTCAAGAAGTCTGTCCCTAATGTTTTTGACGGCATTAATTTGGACAAGGGAAATATCCGTTAGCCCATTGATAAAGTCATTGTTTAATTGGGAAACAAAAGGTTAGCGTCATCGCAAGGCAGCCAAGAAAGAAATGGGAGGTTAAAGTCCCCCATGACAATAATTTGATCATTGCAACTGTTGAGACAACGAGCTTTTTCGCTGACTATGATTGTTCAATAATTTCACAAATTATTAATTTCCGAAAACGTTATAAATTTTATTATAGGTATTTTGTGTGTTGAGGGTGGCCGAAGATGCCAGAGCCTTTTACAATAGTATTAGAGTGACACACTTGGATGAGGCAAGCGAGCCGATCTCGAGCCAAAGTAATAGATTGGGGACAAAAAGGGTCTGTTCTCCAACTATATCAAGCGGTAACTGCTAGAGCAGGCGCAGCTGCTGACGGCTTAGCGACGGCATAGGAAAGAAAAAGATAACAAGAGCGAGCATAGATAAGAATAGATGATTAAATGAGAGCATGTTGCTGAGCGAGCATAGATAAAGCTACGCTTACGTTACGTTAGTTTAGTATAATGACCAAAATAGAAAAGAAAGTGAATTGATAGGCAATAAAACAATGGTATAAAATTTACACTCGGGCTTCGCCCGAACATACCCCCCGTGGAAGGATCCATGCCTTTCACCTCATCTCGTAGAGGCAATAGACATAGTTTTGCAAGTGCTCTTCGGCTAACACCTGTAGCCATCCTGATCAAGGCGACTCGAGATACGCCATCAGCTCCTGGGATGAGCTCGAGGATTCTCGCTAGAGGCCACTTCAGAGGAGGGAAGTTCTCGTCCTAACAAGAACGACATCATTGACGTGAAGCTCAGGATTCCGGGTGCGCCACTTCGTTCTTTCTTGAAGACTGGTTAAATACGATTGGCGCCAGCGAGACCAAAAAGATTTGCTGAAGCTGTGTGACCTTCTGCCAACGGTCCAAGCGATCGACGTTTAAATGAACCAAGTCAGGCTCCAAGAAGGTTGTGATAGGGGCGCCAACTAGAAAATGGCTGGGCGTGAGTACATCGAGATCTGCAGGGTTCTCTGAAAGAGGAAACAATGGCCTTGAATTAATGATTGCACAGATATTGCACGCGAGAGTGCGCAGCTCATCAAATCCAAGAAGCGAGGATCCGAGGGCACGTCGAAGATGATGCTTAGCAAGCTTGACTGACGCCTCCCACAATCCTCCAAAATGTGGCGATCTAGGAGGAATGAAACGCCAATCGATGCAATCGTTGAGAAAAAGCTTGATGCACGGCTTCTTGATGACTGTCGCTTAGGAATAGCTACTTAAGTTCCGCCAGTTCGTTCCGCGCTCCAACAAAATTTGTGGCATTATCTGACCAAATACGAATCGGTCTTCCACGGGTGCAAATGAAACGGCGAAGAGCAGAGAGGAACGCAGATGTTGTAAGATCCTTCACAAGCTCGATGTGAACCACCTTTGGTGGAGAAGCATATAAAAATGCTCATGTAGCACTTTAGTGGGGGCCGGTTTCGAACTTCTGATTTATACAGGAACGGACCGCAATAGTCCACGCCGGTAACTAAAAAGGCACGAGATTCGCTGACTCTGTCCACCGGAAGATCTGCCATTATTTGCTCGAGAGTTCGAGGCTTCACTCTAAAGCATCTGACACACTTTTGGATTACGTGTGCTACGGTCTTTCGGCCACCGATTGGCCAGTACGTTTGACGAATGATGGCTAATAGCGACTGGGGTCCAGCGTGAAGGTGCTTTTCGTGTAAGTGCCGTATCAGAGCAGAAGTGATGGAATGATTCTTGGGCAATATTATGGGATGCCGTGCTTCAAAGTCCAAGGTAGAGTTTTAAGACGCCCTCCAACTCGAAGCAAACCGCAATCATCTAAAAATGGCGAAAGAGAGGCGATCGAGCTTGAAGCCTTGATGTCCTTTCGCGTTTCCAGGGCTCTTATTTCAGTGGATAGACGAGATTGTTGAGTAAGACGAATAAGCAGTTCGGTTCCCAAACGCAAGTCCTCCACAGTTATTCCAGACTTTCGTCGATGAATGAATTTGCATACATACGCAAAAATTCGTTGCATTTTGGGGAAGGAATTTACAAACTTTGATTCTTCCACCAAATATCTTGACGCGCAGTTTGTAATTAGTATGGTTTTTCGTGCCTCCAAAACTGGCTCTGGAAGAGCAGGTGTATGGCCATTGATCCTTACTGGCTGTCAAGTATGTAGGTCCATACTTCCAAAGATGAGAATTGATGAGCTCAGCTGGTAATGATCCTCGAGAAAAGCATATCGGCAGGGTTTAGATCAGTTGGCACGTGCAGCCAAGACATTCCAGATGTGAGTTCCTGAATAACAGAAAGTCTATTAGCGACAAATACATTGAAGTTGGATGGTTGATTCTTGATCCAAGCCAAAACGACTGTGGAGTCACACCAGCAATAATAAGAGCACTTGAAGTTCATCAAAGACACTTCATGCATAAGCTGAGCGAGTAGCGCTGCACCACATAATTCCAACTTGGGTATTGTGATAGTCTTCAGTGGCGCTACACGAGATCTGGAAGATAGAAGATTTGCCTTGACTCCATTGTCGCCTTGCGAAACAGCGTAGATGCAAGCTCCATAAGCACTCATGCTGGCATCACAAAATCCATGCATTTCAAGGTTGCTGCTTCGAAGGAAAGATAGGCGCGGGAAAGAAATTTGTTGCATAGAGTCAAACTGCTGAATAAAGTTGATCCAAGTTGTGCGTAAGGAGACTGGCAGACTTTCATCCCAATGAAGCTTTTCTTTCCACAGCTGCTGTAGAAATATTTTTGCTTTAGTAATAACTGGCCCTATAAGTCCGAGTGGATCATAAAATCGTGCAATAGTTGACAATACAACTCGCTTAGTTGGTTTCGAAGGGACTTGATTGGGACAGAATGAAAATAATAGCTCATCCGAAGTGGGATTCCATGCTAAACCTAGCGTCTTGGTTACATCGCTGCCATCAGTAAATTTAACAAATGTTTCCCTATCTTCATGGGGTGTTTGATCGAGTACATATGTATCGTTGGAACACCATTTTCTGATCTTGAAATTTCCTTTGGCTAATAGTCCTGACACCTGGCGAATTATTTCCAGCACCTCATTTGTAGTATCTCCCCCCGTTAGCAAATCATCCACGTAAAAGTCCCGCAGCACAACTTCAGAGCCAATTGGATATGACGAACTCTCGTCTGCCGCTAGTTGGTTAGTGCATAGAACGGACGCCCAGAAATGCTGCTGGTTTCGTTCCATAGGTCACGGTATCCAGCTTGAATGTCCTTAGCTCCTCGAGGGTGAGTCACGCCACAGTATGCACTGCAGAAAACTATCTTGGGGCGAGACACGGACGCATCTATACATTTTACAAATGTCACCAGTCAATGCTATACGAAAGGTACGAAATCGAAGAAGAGTCGTAACTAACTTTGGCTGAATTGTTGGGCCTGACATCAATATATCGTTGAGGGAATATCCTGTAGATGTACAAGCGGATCCGTCGAAAACTACTCGGAGTTTTGTGGTGGTTTTGTCTTCTCTTAAGACGCAGTGATGAGGAAGAAAAATTTGCATTGTTTAAGTGCGTCACTTTTGACAGGGGACATGTGATTCAAATCGACGTATTCCTTTATAAATGCGGCGTATTGGGCCTTGAGAAGCGGTTTGCGAACCAACTTGCGCTCTAGATTG
Source organism: Drosophila lowei (assembly GCA_008121275.1). Classification (NCBI taxonomy): domain Eukaryota; kingdom Metazoa; phylum Arthropoda; class Insecta; order Diptera; family Drosophilidae; genus Drosophila; species Drosophila lowei. The sequence continues at coordinate 7,771 of VHIG01000009.1, read as the reverse complement.
AGAAATCTGCGATAGGTTTGTTGATAAGAATCTCCAAGAAGACTGTCACTCAGCTTTAAAGGCAATTGAACGCAATATTCGCCACTTGGAAGCCGACCGCAATGTTTTTGAAATGTTCCTCGCAAGCAATTTCCTCCTTTGTTGCTTCTGTAGCGGGACCGTGGCAGTTTTCCACTTCCCAGAACCTTCGCACTAGCTCATCCAAACCAACGGTAGGCGTTTGACTCAATTCCGTCGAACTAGAGGCAGCTAGGAGCACTGAGCTGCGGGAGTACTGACCTCCACCTGTGACAACCCAGCCGAGACGGGTTTTTGTATTATAGGAAGTCCCTCTCAATTTGATCTGTCCAACGCATAAAATGTCGTAAAATAAGCTGGCTCCAATAAGTACATCGATGCGCTGAGATTTGTTAAAGTGTGGGTCAGCAAGGCTGATATTGGATGGCATTTCCCATTTGGATACATCAAATGAAGAAGCAGGCTGGTTTCCTGTAATACGTGGAGCAACGAGAGCTGTGAGACTCGTGAAGTAATCGGAAGTCCTGGATTGAATGACCAAATTAACTGAACCTTCCGTGTGAAATGCAGAATCAGCGCCGATACCCGATACTGATACCGACCCTTTGGCTCGTTTCAGCTGAAGCTTCTGAGCAAAGCGAGAGGTTATTAAATTAATCTGAGAGCCTGAATCCAGAAGAGCCCGGCAAGGAAGAAGATCACCAACTCGACTCTTTATCATAATGACTGTCGTGGCTAGAAGCACTACGTCTGAGCTAAGATTCTGAGCAGGAGGCGAGCATGGTGATGAAGCGGCAACAAGAGAACTTGAAAGATTGGGGCCTGGGCATAAGTCTGTCTGAATAGGAGACGTAGTAGCGTTTGCAGGTTCCGTGTTAACTGACGTAGGCAGCGGATTGTTGATATGTAAAAGGGTATGATGCTTTTCACCGCATGTGCGACAAGAGCCTGAACTGCAGGAGGTATTCCGATGTCCCTTCTTCAAACAGTTGAAGCAAACTCTAAGCTTCCTTGCTCTCTAAGACGCAAAGATGGCGAAAGGTTTCCAAAGCGAGTGCAGCTGTAAATGTTATGCCCTTTATTATCACAGAACACGCATTCCAATACGATTGTATTTGTAGCAACAAGACTGTGTTTTGAATGAGTGATTCGTTTATGTTTTCCAACCTGACTGCTATGGATTTGAATCAACATAGCTTGATCCATGGTCTCCATGGCTTGACATCTCCTCTCCAAAAAGCCGAAAAATGGTCCCATGTTGGTATGACGTTAGGGGGCGACAGCTCCTCCCATTTGGTCCTGGTATCAGAGTCGAGATACTTGTATGTGGAGTGAACGATGATGCATCCAGCTATTTCCTCCATGGTACCCATCGATCTAAGCGCTCTCATGTGAGAATGAAGCTTGTCCGATAAAGTACGTAGCTTTGTAGTTGACCCATCTTCAACCTTCTCATGCCTCAGAATCTCAGCGACGTGTGCCTGAAAGATTAAACGTTTATTATTGAAACGATTGTTTAAAATGTCCAATGCAATATCATAATTGCTCTCCGATACTTCCAAAGAGCGAACAGCCTCCAGGGCAGGTCCATCCAAACATGAGCGCAGGTGCTGGAACTTCTCAATCTTTGATAGAAAGGGCTCCTGATCTATTACTGTGCTAAACATCGAGTAAAAGTCTGCCCACTCAGTATAACCTCCACGGAAAGTGGAAGTTTAATGTCAGGAATATGATATCGTGACCGTACATTTCCGGAGGCAGTAACGTTGAGCTCGGGTCGTATCGTTGAGTGATGCGGCATGTTCTGGGTAGTCCTGCGGAGTGCTGAGCGAATACGAACTTCGATTTCCATCGCCAAATCCTCAAAATTGTTGCTTAAGTCGCTGCCAATTTCGCTTTACATCAAGCTCTTCTAAATTAGAATGAGTAACATTAAATGAGTCGGACATTTTTTCCAAGAATTTTAAATGAACACTTAGCGCATCTTCACTGATTGGGTTGTTTTCATCATTCAATATCGTCTCTCGAAGTGAAACGGCTTTGTTGTATATTGAGAGTGCCTTTAGTTTGTAAAAAGACACCCTGTTTTCCGGCACGTCATTAGACTCATCCATTTTCGACAGGCAGCAGCGAGCAAAGCACAAAGAAGAATCGAAGAACCAACCGTTTGATTTTTTTTGGTATGCAAGCGCAAGTGCAGCGAACCCGAAGCCGCTAATGCACGTAGCTGTATTAGTGCTTGTAAGCAAGCGCGCGACGAAATGGGAACTAACCGCTTCGCGTTCGAACAGTTATGTTTAGCGGATAATTTTCACTGTTTATAATTGTTTATTTCCAAATTGTTACTGACGATCACGTCGGGGTCACCAAATGTTGAGACAACGAGCTTTTTCGCTGACTATGATTGTTCAATAATTTCACAAATTATTAATTTCCGAAAACGTTATAAATTTTATTATAGGTATTTTGTGTGTCCGAAGATGCCAGAGCCTTTTACAATAGTATTAGAGTGACACACTTGGAGGAGGCAAGCGAGCCGATCTCGAGCCAAAGTAATAGATTGGGGACAAAAAGGGTCTGTTCTCCAACTATATCAAGCGGTAACTGCTAGAGCAGGCGCAGCTGCTGACGGCTTAGCGACGGCATAGGAAAGAAAAGATAACAAGAGCGAGCATAGATAAGAATAGATGATTAAATGAGAGCATGTTGCTGAGCGAGCATAGATAAAGCTACGCTTACGTTACGTTAGTTTAGTATAATGACCAAAATAGAAAAGAAAGTGAATTGATAGGCAATAAAACAATGGTATAAAATTTACACTCGGGCTTCGCCCGAACAGCAACCTAATGCAGATACGACAGTATTAATTGCTGAGCAGTGGTTTGAGTAAATCTCAGCATCCGACCTAGGAGGAATGTAGGAGCAGGTTAAATAGAAAAATGCCGAACCAACACGAACTTTGACAGCAACAAATTCAATTCCATGGATGTTATTGAATGGGAATAACTCAGATGAGAAAACAGATTTGACTGCAATCAGAACCCCACCTGCAAAAGATGGGCGGTCCATTCTATAAATAGTGTATTTATCAATGAAAATTTCATGATCATTGATAGAAGAGTTAAGCCAGGTTTCGGTAAAAGCAATGGCATCGAAATCAAAAGACGCACTATTTGTATAAACTTGACGCAATTTGCCCAACAAACTGCGAACGTTCTGATAGTGAATAGAAATATGGTACATCAGTTTTTTGGAGCAGCAGGTTCGGTAATTCTAGGACTCGAGTTCGAATCTTTGTGAAGGAACTCATGCATAATTGTATGCTCAGGCCGTATTGACGGTTCAAGAGATTTGGATAGTAAGGAATCAGGGAGAAGAATTTTAAAGGATGATATGTTGCGCTTATGTTTAAATGTAAATTTAGTCACAACTATATCATCAGGCGAAGCGTTAAGTTTAGAGGAAAGATGTTGTTTAACGTCCTCTGTTGTAGCCTCAGGAATAAGACGGGAAACAAATATTGCTTTCCGAGGGACAACTGCTCCAAGTTGAAGTCCCGAGCGAGATCAAGATGGTGGAGCCACTCCTAAAAGAGATTTCGGTCCTGGGGCTGAAGAATTGACAGCAACGGCTGGAGTAGGAATTGGCAAGACATCACCAGCAACCAACACACCCGCACTAGGAGCACTCACCACGTCAGAAGTGATGGCAGCAAAAACTGCAGGGATGGGATTGATGCTGTTGGGAACTTGATGCTCGAAGGAAGCACATTGCTCGGTGTAAAGAACACCGGAGCCGCCGTTGGCGGGTTTACAGATAACGGCGAGGCATGACCACACGGAGTAACAAATGCTTTCGATGGATGAAGGTGGGAGGCAGGCGTACCAATCGGATTAGGTTGCAAGAGATTGGTATCATTATGCGGAATTTTCCTTCTAGGCGATTCGCTCAAGAGTTTGAGCCCAAGAAACAGCGATTCAAGGGCTAGAAATTTATCGTTGAGAGCCACAAATTGTTTCCGGACATCCAGAAACCCAGATCGAGTCTGTCTCATGAATGTGCGCATTTCGGCCTCAATCTCCCGACAAGCCAGGCATGCCCAAGACAGGCCCATGCGTTTCGAGATCAGATCGTTTAGCTGGCCAAAATTTCCGCCACCAGCACATTTTATGTGGGCAAAATTGTCGCACAGCCAGCAGCTGAGGAATGAATCACCAATGAACCACCACCGAATTCACATTTCTTTGCACTGCAAACGATTGCCATTATTGACAGCAGTAGAATCACTGTGCACGAATAATAAAAGTACAGAGTGAGAGCGCAGGTAAAATGGGAGAGCAGACAGCAGAGCGAGCCAGACAATCAGCAGCGGCAATAATGCAGAGCAGATGATCCAACGAAGTGCAGGAAACGAGCAGTAAACTCACCAAAGCAGAGACACAAAAGAATAGTCCACAAAGAGGGAGAGTATAGGCAATCCAGAGAGAGTGAGAGCAACAATGCGAGCAGCAGGCCCGCTATGCTTTCGAGAGAGTGTGGGCGATGCAAACGCTGATGCGCGAGAAACAGTGCACACCGAAGAAACGATAACGAAAAGCAGACTGGGTAAAAAACAATAACAAATTGCCTGCACGAGTCCGATGCGTTACGTTGCGAATATTGTATTTATATTAAGCACTAGTTTACAAACGAAACACTGGTGATTAACACAAAGTATAATCAAATTAAAGAGATGCGATGATATATCAAAACAAATTGACAACAATGTTGTATGATATTTAAGCAAAGGGCGGAGAACGCAGGTGCAAGAAAAACACAACCGGCTTAAGCAAGAGCTAGAAGCGATGGGGTCGTCGATAACCAGATTCCACAGGAAGGGCGAAAGGACTCCACTCTGAGGTGTGCTTCTGTGCGTCCCTTTTACCATGGAAGCGGTGCCACACTCCGATTGCACCCGTCTTTAGCTTAGGAGGTTCTTTATCCAAAAGTTGGGTTTATAAAGAGGTGGTCAAAGGAATTTGACGACCCCTATATAACAAAGACTCTCTATACCTCGCTTGTTCGTCCGATCTTAGAATACGGCTCTTAGAATACTACTACATAGTCCCTTCCACTTTGTAGATCGAATTATTCCTTGCATGAACCGTTTAGGGTCTTATGATCGGATGATAATTCCCTCTACCAGCATATATCGACCACTAATTCCTTTCCCTTCCCTTGTGGTATTTGTATTTTGAATGCATGCTTAGTTGTCGTAGTAAGTTTAGTACTAATTTTCCTCGCATATTAATTTAACAGCTATCTTTCCTGCGTTCGGATCGGTTAACGCGTCGCGCGCGTCATGCGGCAGCGCCCCTCGGTCGGTTGGGCGCAGGAGGGCTGCATTTTGCCTGATACGCCCGTAAAAGCCTTCTGCTGGTGTCACATGGGCCGCTTGATGGTGCAGTAATTGCATCGCCACTTGAAAGATGCAGTCATTGCATGTCAATGTCCAAGAAGTTGATTGCTGGGTGTATGTTAGTCGCTTCCAGGCGATTTGCTATTGCATTCGTAGCCACGTTATTAAATGCTCCGGAGATGTCAACAAATACACCCAGTGCACACTTTTATTGTGAAGGGCGTTCTCAATGGTAGCTACTAACGAGTGTAGTGCCGTCTACACCGATTTCCCTTTGGTATAAGCATGTTGGTTATTTGAAAGCAGTCCCCCTACCTCATTTCTGATGTGCAAGTCTAACAGTTTTTCCAGTGTTTTTAGTAGAAAGGAGGTGAGGCTTACCAGTCTATAATCGTTGGGACTCACATGGCTGCACTTTACTGCCGTTGGGAGGAAGACAGCTCTCGAGGTTCTCCATTGATAGGGATGTAGCCCGTACTTAGACATGCTGAGTATATTGCGGAAAGCCATGGGGTAATCACCTCTTTGGTCACTTGCATCGTGGCAGGGAATATTCCGTCTGGTCCAGGTGCTTCAGTGCCCGCGAAAGAGTCCATAGCTCAGTCGATTTTCTTAAAAGTTAAAAGATCTGCTGGGCGGTGTTGTTCCTCGGCAGCTAGGTCCTGATGCTTTTTGGTATAAGTAACCTCGGTGCATCCAGGGAAATGCGCCTCCATTAGTCTGTAGTCACTGAAGAAGTCTGTAGTCATAGTCTTCTTCACTGCCCTCTGTCCACTGTCCGTCATCTAGCTTTAATTGACTCTTTATGGTGGGCTGCTTTGAGATCAGCTTCCGCAGCCTTGCGGTTTCAGGTACTTTCTCCTCGAGTTTCGTTGTGCCTTACGTATTTCTTTCCTGTAGCTCTTAAGTAGGATTTTGTACTCCTCATTAAAGATCTCTTCGTTCGCTTGCTTGGCGATTTTAGGTTGTTCCTTTGAAGAGAAAAAATCCCAACTCCACCAGACTGCCTTGACCTCTTCATTGCTTTGCACGATGGGTGGTAGGCATCCAGTAACTCCTTGGATAGGGTCTTTAGCGACTTCTCTATATCCTCCGCAGATTTCACTGAGCCCGATTCGCGAGCCTCGAAGTAACTGTCTTTGAAACTTTTCCCAGTTTGTATTCCGGGGTTTCTACAGACTGTTATCTTCGAAAAGTGTTTGAACTTGCACTTGAACTGAATGTACTTATAATCTGAAAAGGATGGTCTTTCAAGGACTCTCCCGCCAGATACCAAAGTACTCTTTCCCGTTACGAGTGTTAAGTCTATCACGTTGGATGAGGTGGGACCTACGAAGGTGTGTTCCTTCCCCACGTTAGCATTATCTAAATAAGTCGATGGTATAAATTCTAAGACTCACCTCTGTCATTGATATCGGGGCTTCCCCACACATTGTAGTGGCGTTCGTACTAATGATAAGTTGGTGGTTCTTGGAGACGGCATCTGTCACCAGACTCCTAAGTTCGTCCGGTGGTACGGGCCTGTCGTGCCATATAGCAGGAAGCTACCTGAAGGCGATTTTCCTCACTTTCCAGTATCACTACTGTCAGGTCATCCGTGCTGTAATGAGATATAAGGTGAGCATGAATTCCCTTCCATACGAGTACGGAGGTTCGGTTCCTGCTTACCGATGTTGAGTAGAATAGGTTGTAGTTTGAGGACTTTAGTCCCGCCACTCTTGCTCCATGACCATTGAAGGTTGAGCTGCAGCACCCTTAGTGTCATGTGTGGCTGACACGACGGGTTGACTATCACTGTCAGGTCACCGTCCTCCTCTTCCTCAGAGTCGTCCAGCGCAAACCCTGGCCTCCACGATGGTCTCCAAACCTAGGTCTTTCTCCACCTCGCCTGCCTGCAGGGTGTGCGCATCTCTATTCTCGGGGTGGCAATTTTTCAGACGTAGGTAGACACTACCAACGCCCCACGCCATCTTCCCGAACTTGGGATACAGCAGGTCCTCTGCCTCATTGCTGATCTGGAGGATCACATGGTGGCCCCCCTCGTTGGGTAATGGGCTACCAGCATGCAGAACCTTCCAGTCTGCCGTTGCCACAGCAGCTCTGCCTCTACAGCAGCTTCAGTGCTCGCTCTCCTTGACAGCAATAGGGAAGAGCACCTTCGCCTTTGGTATGGAAGGGGATCAGCTCCCTGTCTATCACCTCCAGCTTGGCCCCCTCCCACAAAGCTTCCAATTGGGGAACCTTCTGCACCAGCCACTGAAGCGTTGGGTCGTCGTTATATTTGAGGATCTAAAACCGTTCAGCCATCCCGCGCCATCGAAAGTGGGCATGGGAGCGTTGGGGTCGTCCGCGAGA